>CAJNIZ010045191.1:1223-23007 GCA_905231905.1 Symbiodinium pilosum | reverse complement strand
GGGCTTAGGGTTTAGGGTCTAAGTCTACAAGCAGATCTCTTTTTGGGTCCTGGAGTCTACGAATAGCACCTCTTTGGGCTCTAGGAAAGATTACACCTGCTGCTTGCTTATTTGTGTTGCTTTCTGGGGTACTCGAAAACAGGTAGATCTCATGCAATATGTAATCCCAATATAATATAGTAGTTTCATTACCCCTATATGACCCCAATATCATACAATAGTTTCCATTTCTTTTCCATTATCCCTATATGACCCCAATGCACTATAAACCCTAAACCCTATATTATACTAAGACTGACCGAAGGCTGGTGGTGGCCAGCAAAGGAACCTGCGGGACAGCTACCCGTAGTTTTGAAATTCAGTTAGGCAGACTATAGATAAAAACCTAGTGGGTTTAGGTTTAAGGATCGGGTTTAGGGTTAAGGTTTAGGATGGTATAGGTTTTAAGCGGTGTCCACCTAGGGTTTTCCGGAGCAAGTCTCCTGAGCAGGAGCTCAAATGCACCAAAGGAGACCAGCAGAAGCAGTCCATTTGTCAGGACAGAAAACCTGGCTAATTTCTACTTTTAAAATTGGATTTAAGGATAATATAGATGTTCTGAAGGGCTCTCTAGGCTTTAGGTAGTAGGGATTAGGGTTTTCCAAATGAGGGGTACCATTTTGGGGGTCTATATTTGGCTCCCCTGATTTGGGAAACTACCATGAATTCAAGAATAAAAAAAATAGCTCCTGCTGCTCTCTCTTCCGACTCTGTTTCCATGCTTGTACGGCTCTTCCACTTTTCTCCTTCTTCTCTCCATCCCTCCATCTCTCCCTTCCCTACTATTACTAGCCAAACAGACAGAAAGCTGAACAGCCGTCAGGCTGTCATCTCCTGGAAGTGCCGGCATGGCGGACGCTGAGCTAGCGGCGAGGTAATTATGGATTTATGGCTGCGCCACTTTCTGATGTCCAGCCGACTTTGAAAAGTTTGGTAACAGCGTTCTTTACTTCAACGCGCTTGGGCTTAGTGCTGCGCCCAGGCAATGTGGCCTGTCTGCAAGCTCTGCATCCTAAAAAGGCAAGCCTTTGGAGGCTGAGCGCTGCAGCATGTGCATGAGGCCAAACGTGAAGGCAACACTCTCACCCACATAACTTAAGCATCCTAATCAGCCCGTCACTCTAAGAGAATGACAGCTGGCATACATATCCAAACCTTTTGGTCTCAATGGAAGCCCATGCGTCACCCAAGAGCTTCTCATCCAAGGATACTAAACTCAGGAAGCCTGTATGCAACACCTGAAGCGCTCTGCCAGCAGCCAACCTTACTGGTGGCTAGTAAGTGCAGGAGGGACGAAGCCCTGTAGCAGTCGCCTGTGTCCAATTTCTTCGCGCACTACCAACCACCAGTAAGTAGCGTGGCGCGGAGGTGGCAAGCTCAGAACCTTGTTTTCCTTTGGCATGATATAGTCAATCTGCCTTCCGCCTTCATATGGCACAGAAGGATAAAGAGCTGTAAAGGGCAAGCTGCCGTCGGCACATGTGCTAGAATTTGAGAGGACATGCATCAGCTGCCGTCTACATCCTGCTTCGCTGGCACGGCTTGCAGCAGACCTGAAAATCATACGACTGTTCCTACTGGCTTGATGTCAACACTTGGAACAAGGTTCGCAGCAATTTTCCATTGCAGGTGCCGCAGCGAGACAATCACTCAGACCGCAGAAGCCGATGCATGTCACTCAGCACCACTTGAGCCGAGCTCAATTTTGGTTGACAAACCTGGTGCCCGCCTGGAAAGCCAAGCAAAGTTGTTGTAAGAAATTGGTAGCGGGCATTCAAGAACACGGCGACTTGGCTTTCCAGGAACTGGGCAAGGATCGGAACAGCTGTTGTCTCACAAGCTGCTCGGCTAGATCTCGCCCAGCGCAGTCTGCGGGAAAGTGCGAGCGGCCACCTTACAACATGTCAGCCGCAGCAACCTTAAGGGCTGCACACGCGTGAAACTCCAGCCCCCGTACACCTCTCGTACTTACTTTCTTATACATTGATGCAGGACCGGCCCAATGTTACGACCAGAGACAGGAGGATTCAAAGAACATGTAATAAATCTTACTGATGGCTCCTGCACCCACCAAGGAAGCCACCGAGTTCCAGAACCTCAGCCGCAAAGCAGACATGTTTCATATTATCCTACAAAGTTCCTTGGATCTTGGAACTTGACCCCACCCGAAATGCTACGTCCATTCCTGAGTTCGTCGTGTCTAGAATAAGGGAATCTGACCAGTCTGAGCAGCTTTTCGACTTTGCCATCTGCACCAATGAGAACGGCCCAGCGTCTCTCTGAAACCTGTTGTGGCACCACTTTCACAATTGTACCGTGCTTGGATAAACACCATAATAGGCCGGCTTAGGGTTTATTGCATGTTCTTTTCCATTCTTTACTTCCCCACCAACCACCTGTAGGTCGTCTAATCCCCTGACCCTAATGTTAAACGCTCAACCCCCCCTAACCTTACATGTCCTCTACATGTTCTTTTTTAGAAAAACCATACTGGGCATGTTCCACAACTTAACCCTGCACCCTGAAGGGGTTGTTGATGTTTTGGAGAGAGGGAATCATCTAATGGAACGGCAAGCGGCACCTAGAGAGGATGAGAACGAAAGCGCCTCGCACAGGAGAGGGAAGCTAAACCTCAGCGGAACATAGGGTTTAGACGCGCGCATCGCACAGCAGTGCAGGCACGGCAAAGAATGTCCTGTCCAGGACATTCATTGCCGGGCCTGCACTGCTGTGCGATGCGCGTGTCGTTTAGGGTGCAGGGTTCAGGGCTTTTTCCCCAAATAGGGGGACCCCAACATACCTCAATCCTTATTTGTGGGACTCACAGAAAGGCACCCTTAGTTTTGGGAAAACCCCCATATCGCCCTATCAACACGTCCCCCGCTGCGTGCAAAGGTCCTCTAAGGGGCTACCCGCGAACTAGATAAGGCTTTGCACCGGCTATCTTGGGACATACGACTATACTGGGAGTTTGAAGTTTCTTGGTGGCTGAACCAAGGTAAGCTTACTTTCTTCATACTGTTGATGGAGGAAATCTTGCACCACCTATGTAGGGTCCCTCAATTAACGGAGTTCCGTCCTAGGACTGTAAGGACTTGAAGTGGCGCAAGATTTCATCCATCAGCAGTATGGGATGGTATGGTGAGCAAGATCCAGACGAAAATTTCGTGGCGAAGGCTTGGTTGTCGGCTTGCGAATCGCCTGAGCCTGCGGCAATCTGCGGCAGCGACATGAATATCCAGATGCAGCGGCTGGAGCCACAGATTGTGATAGTCATAACCAGTGATGATCGCTGAAGATCTCTCCGTATTCTGGCTGTTCCTTGAGATGTTGGTGATGGTCTCTCATGTTGCCGTAGAGGCGACATGCAGCATAAATGAAAATTGCCCTGAACGCCAGGCACTTGGCCAAGAACATGCTGCGCATTCTTGGGTAATAGGCTCATACAAATGATGACGATGATGAACGACGGGCATGAGTAAAACGTACACAACGGCTTTTTTCCCCAACACACTTTAGCACAACGTTGAACAAAAGCTTCAGGCAAGCAGTCCTGAGAGCTAAAACCTAAACCCCATCTACCCTACATACCCGATACGTACCCTATATACCCTATACACCTTTACTATGGTAACTGAATTAAAATCCTTAACAGCAGGCCTCCCATGATGTTGATGTTCTTGTCAGCGTACTTGTCGAGCAAGGCTTGGAAACCTTGCCCCTCAGCCGTTCAGCCTGGGGTATCTGCCTCCCAGGGCTCTCCATCCCTAGCAAGAAGGGTATTTTGCAACATGGGGATGCGGAATATTCCTTGAGATTCTTGGAAGATTTTGTTGGTGGAAAAGTGTTGGGGGATCCTTCTTGATCTTACCTAAGCGAATTGCAAGATCCAAACACATGACTGTAGACTGACCCATAGTGAACATGCAGCAAAAACAGCGGTTCATCTGCCACCGCACGTGTGCAGATGAGGTGCTCACACCAACTGCACAAATACAGCTGCTGCGCATGTAGGACGTAGCGATTTCACTGGTCCGATCAGAAGCGAACAGATCGATTTCGTGCCTTGGGGTAGAACCAGATCAACGTCTTCTTTCCCGAGTCTTTGAGACTCTTTAGCGTGACCTGCTGCATTGGAAGCATTGCGCAGATTTTTGTTGGCAGCCAGAGACAGCTGCAGCCAAGCCAAAGCCACGCCGGCACCACCAATATGGGAATAAGTGATGATATCATTGCAACTCACTTTTCTACTCTCACCATTCTTAGGATCTTTGCTACAACTACACATCCTGTGACACATCCCCCCCCTTACTATGCATGAAAGAGGTACACTCATGCGACTTCAAAGAAATCTGACTTTGCGAAGCTGGCCTCGTTTCCCTGGTGGTCACGCAAACTGAAATCCGGCACTGCGTCGCCAGGAGCCGGCATGACCCGTAAAGCAAGATGTGTGTGAGATGCACGTGGCTCTTGAGGTGACCTACTCGTTCTGTATTTTGTGCAAATATGCTATATTCATCTCTACTCGCCTGAGCTCAGAAATGGCCAACACCGGCAGATGTTCCAGCCCAGACGGCAAGTTGCGCAAGCATTGGTCCTTGCGGCTTTGAAAGCAAAGAGCCTTTTTTCAAGGTGCTGGGCCCGTACGAAAGTCATACCGGGCTTGACCGAAGCACAGAAGTCTCTGTCGGAATAGCCCTATCTCGAGCCGCATCCATATCAGGGCGCCTCTGAGAATGCGTCGTATGGCAATCACAAGTTGAATGACTGGCGAGGTTCCTGAGACGCATGGCGAACACCCGGCCGACACATAAGAGTTGTTCTTTATGGGGGTTTAGGGTTTAGGGTCTAGGGAGGGTATGTGGGGGTTATGCAAAGAAGGGGAGAAAACAGTGATAATGAAACTAGGGTTCAGGGCTTGCATACTGTAGACCCGTGATCCATAACACCCCTCCTCTTAATAGGGATCCTAATATGAAGGCCCTTAAACGGAGGGGGTTCATGAATCACAGGTCTACATGAGTGTCAGAAGCTGGGTTAGTCGCAGCTCTTTGCGGTAGACAGTTTCAAGCTCTGCGGCGATGTCCTGCTGGCTTATTGGATCCTTCAGACTACATCTGAAGTGCAGGACGCAAATGGGAACAATCACTGCTGCAGATGTCTAGGCCCTAGTCTTGCATGAGAGCGGGTTGATGCCGGGTTGCTGTGAAGTAACCTAGATTTCGTTACTACAATAAGGGAACCCTACTATTTACTATGTGCCCATATTATGGTAACTTGATTTTAGTTCCTGAATAGACACCCAGGATGCTGCACTCCGATTTGGCATCATAAAATGTCGATCGACCTCAGCCACGAGTCTGCTAATGGCGTGGGCGCGCTGGAAAACTTAAATTTGGAGGAGTTGTCCCTGAACGAAGGGCCGCAGGCTGGACCCCAATCAAGTTTATTACGTACCATCTGTGCAATTATAGGTACCCAAAATGGGTTTCCCTTTTTTTGGACACCCCCATGAGAGATGTTTGTAACAACTCCCCCTGCAGCACGCGCTGCCAAGACTACGCGGGAAATGGATCATTCAACAGCACTAGAAGTTTCGTAGCAGCTTCGCTGACCTTCTGAAAGTTGGTCTTCTGAGGGCTCTTTTGCACATCCCCCATAAAGCGGAGTGGCATCTGTCTCAGGTTGCTTTGGAATCTGTTCAAGGTCAGGTGCAGGTAGGTTGGCTGCCCCTGAGGCCGGAAGCCTGAATAGACAGCTTTAACGGACACGCCTTTGGCACATAAGTATTTCCTGGGCTCACCAGGCAATTGGATCATCACAGGTGACAGTGACTGTGGCGCTGGGCGTCTTCTTTCAGATACTGCGCTTGCATACTGATACAGGCCTGTCTCGAGCACTGGCCAGTCTGATGGACGAACAAATCTCTTCAGAGTGGGCATGTGAGATTTCAAGTCTGGCTGGCTTGTCATTCGGGCGAACCGCAAATGTGCCTCGGAGATGTCGAAAAGGTCTGTGCTGCAGTCCAGCAGAAGCGTGATCTGGGACAACTCCTCAAGGACCTCGACTTCACCGCCACTGCAACTACTGCTCTGACGCTCTGACACGGGGCTGTCAACACGCCTCAGAACTCTGCCAGGTGTCCTGTTGCGACAGCATTGAATGCTTGGATCTTCAGCCTTGAGCCTGGCATCTGCATCTTCAATCAGCGCCAGCAAGTGTCGCTCTGACGAATTCCCAAGGCTGGAAAAGCGATTCGGTAGCACAACGTGAAAAACATCAACAGGAATATGTCCGCCCACCCCCTTCAAAGTCACCCGCAAGCATCGAGGAGTGGCGGCCTTTTGTAGCTTCTGTCAGGAGATCCTCGAGTTTGGTGTAGCCAAGTTCTGATCTTTTGCCGGCAGCCTGAAGTTCCCTGGCTCCTAGGCGCGGATGCACTGATCCTCACCTGAAGCTGCGCAGGGCTTAGGACTTAAGGCTGCTCTCACGGCACAGCAATGCAAGTGCAAGCCTGGTGCCTCAGAAACCCCCATGGGGTGACGATACCTCAAAGCTGCGCGCCAAATGGAAACTCGTTTCACACAGAGGCAGGGGAGCTGATACTTCCAGCAAATGTGCCTGGTGAACATGCACTTCTCTCTCTAGTCATTGGCCAGGTGGATGTGAAACAAGTTCTGCAGAAGCTTGGCGCCATTGCGATCCAGAAATTCCATTTACGACCTTGCTTGGAACTGCAGAACAAGTGCTGTTAGAGGAAGGGCTGCGGGGGTGCATGGTAAGGGGCTCCTTTGCCAAAGTTGGCTCAAACACATACTTCCCCACATCACGCCGATGCAGGTTGACACTGCATTGCTTCACCTTTTGTGCTCCACTCTCAAGGCAAGTAGTGGGGTTATATAGGAGTTACATAGGGGTTATATAAGGACTATATAGGGGTTACATATGGATCATAGGGATTATATGGGGATTATGTGAATGAATAAGGACCCTGCAGAGGCCGTGGAGACTGGCTGGGCAGCGTCACAGCAACAACTTCCGGCAGCTTGCAAAAAAAAGTCTGCGCAAAGGCCGGACCAAGCTTGGCGCTAGTACCAGCATCGACAAGGTCCAGCATGGTTCACCACCTGCAGCACCAGGCTAGATTGTCTCGAACTCCAGCAAAAATACTATCTGAGGAAGGGACGCCAACAGCCAGAGTCTCGGAGGCCTGCTACAAAATCCCCATGGTGCAAGCTTGTGCAACACATCCATAGCGCCGTCTGCGGGAACAGCTCCGGCTTCGAGCTCGAGGTGTGGTTGCTCAACGAGGCTGGCAGAAACTCCCATATGGGGGTTTCCGAAAACTAGGGGTACCATATGGGGGTCCCCATAATAAGTATTATAGTATTTTGGGGTCTATATTGGGGTCGCCTTATTTAGGGAAACTACCATATTCTTCGGCTGTCAGTTTAGGAACATGGCCTTCCATGGAATCTGAGGCACTTTGGTCAACATCAAGAGCATGGGGCTCTGGAGCTGCACCGCAGGCCACGGATAGATGGGGCTTTATAGGGGATAATTGAAAAGACAATGGAAACCACAGTGATTATAGGGGATATATATATATATATGGATTATATAGGGGTGTTATAGGGGATCTTGGAAAAGAACATGGAAACGACTATCTCAAATTCACGGTTCCATGTTGATGCAGATGAGGAGAGTCAGATTCAATACTAGGCCTTGGCTTCCTTGACCGCCTTAAGCCTTTAAGCACTGACAAAATGCGTGGACAAGGAAGCATACAACAGTTTGAATTTCGCAGCTTGGTCACTTCTGGGGAACATCTTGGGATATCTTGGGCATGCGACATGTGGAACCCAGATAGCATGCGATTAGGGTGTACGAGGAACCCGGACAGAGCGCCGCAATCTTGCACAGAGTCCACTGACACCGTCATTTTTGGTTGGACAATTTCTGTCTTATGGCATTTTTGTATGTTTTTTGTGACGGCTCACAAAAAAAAAAAAAACTCTCGGCGGAAGCCTACTCCGGCTGCAAGCAACACCATGGATTCATGGGGGTTTCCCAAAATTAGGGGTGCCTTTTTGGGCGTCCATATAATAAGGACTATAGTATTTTGGGGTCTATATTGGGGTCCCCTTATTTGGGAAACTACCTCATGCAAATGGCACAGCTGAGATCCCGGCAAACTTTGTCAAGGCAGTGTTTACCATTTGCACGACCAGCATTGGACTCCTGAACGATATGAGCACCAATGGATCTTCCCAAGACTCTAAAGGATTTGGAACCCCAGTTTATAATTTCAGCTAAATATTAGGATTGTTGATAACAGAAATTAACAATTATTTTCAGGAACCTTGTAATTAGAAGAAACCTGGAGACAACCCGGGCAGCTCTAAGTCAGCTGCTACAATATCTGGATGTGCTAATGCATCTTATCGAACTCTGTTGGAGTTGATCCCTGAAATCGGGCGGCTAGCGTGCAAGACAACGATGGCACTACTGCTTTGTGCTGTGCCTTTGGACCAGGCGGGGTATGAAGATGCAAAGCTGAAGTCATGCATGTCACCCAGGACACAGGCATTGCAAAGCACGCTACACTTTTTAAAGCAACAACTCGGCCCTTGCTCTCAGGTCCTCCCCAATGCATCAGAAATAAAACGTGGCCTGCATCTGGTTGCAAGGGACCCTGCCACTGCATGCAGGCAACCAGCCTGCTCGACACTCTCGCCATCCGACCACTCAAACTTCTTCACCCAATAGTAGTTTCCATTTTCTTTTCCATTATCCCTATATACCCCCAATATTCTATAGTAGTTTCCATTTTCTTTTCCATTATCCCAATATATCCCCAATATTCTATAGTAGTTTCCATTTGATTTTCCATTATCCCAATATATCCCCAATAGCTCTGCGATTTCAGTTGGCACATGCCAAGATGACAGCGAGACAAATAAGGCCTGCGCAAGCTGGCCAATGAATTCAACCGTCAGGTAGCTTGCCACTCAATTAGTGGGAGTAGCACGCCAGGCTCACCAAACACCTGCAAAAGGACCATACTGGGCTTTCGGCGTTCTGTAGGCAGATGTACGGAGATGGGGACTATGGGGCATACTGCGCTGATTGCACATTGCACGCGCCCTGCAGATTTTGCGAAGGTTTTTCAGCAATTGCGGAGTTCTACGATGGTCCTAATTACACCTAAACCCTAAAGCCCTAAAGCCTAACCATAGGGTCTAGGGGTTCTACAAACAAACTGGTCCTTATGAGGGATTCCCTACAGTAAGCTTTACAGAAACCTGGCGGCTGTATATGTTCTATCGGGATTACGTACGGATCCAGAATCCAGATGGGATCGCACTGATTCTATGCATACAAGCGTCTGATGGGAACTGTGGGCACCACAAACGTTGCCAAATGCCAAAAGTACGGATGCAACGCAAGGACGCCGAGGATTATATGGGATCAAGTTGAGAGCAGGACTTCTGCCGGGATGATTCACAAACTATAACGGGCTTCTACAAGAGTCAACGGCTCCAATAATCGGCATCGAGAAGGACCATGTCAGTATAACACATCTGGATTTCACAAAGTTGCTACAAGTATCAGGATCACCCACCCTAAACCCTAAACCCGAGCCTCCTTCAGTAGTTGCATGACAATTGAAAGCCTTGCTGCTGGGACGACGCAAACATCATCTCGGGCCTAATGCCTTGCTCTCTAAAGAACGAGGAGTTACTTAGGGTTTTGGGTTTAGGATTCAGGGTTTAGGGTTTAGGATTTAGGGTTTAGGGTTTTGGTTTTAGGGTTTAGGATTTACGGTTTAGGATTTAGGGTTTAGGGTTTAGGATTTAGGACTTAGGGTTTAGGATTTAAGGTTTAGGATTTAGGATTTAGGGTTTAGGATTCAGGGTTTAGGAGTTATGTGTCACAATCGGGAAACGGGTTACCCATAGAGCTCAACCTCCGAAAGCCGCTTCGACCATCCCTATATAAGGATGATATTGGGGTTATATAGGGATTGCATTGGGGTCATATAGGGGTTATTCGGGGTTTAGAGAGGGTTTAGGGTTTAGGGTGATATGGAGGTTTCCCAAAATTAGGGATGCCTTTTTGGAGGGTCTCTATAATAAGGATTATACTATTTGGGATCATATTGGGGTCCACCCATTTAGGCAAATTACCATCTGGATGATTCTGCCCTATTGGCACAAAGCAGCCATCATTGAAACCCATGAAGCCTGCAGTTTATTCTGTATGAAAATACTATACCCAAAAGGAGGAGATAATCTCACACTATGTTTGATACAATAATATCCCCAAATAAAATACTACGCCAGTGATGCTGATGATGCTGGCCAGGGGGTGCTCATAACCCATTGCCCCATTCCCTGCGAAGCGGCAAGGATCTCTGCCATGCTGATGGGATGTTTCTTGTCACTATGCTTGGCTTACTGGCATGTCGGGGTGAAACTTGATGGCCACGCCACAAGCTAGGATTGCTCTCCACTTTAGCAATGCGCTGTGCAGGCTTCTGCGCACATCATCGTGCATTTTGCACGAAGGAGAGCTAATAGTTACAGTCGACGTGGTGGCTTAAAAAATGCTGACATTGGTGTTGTAAAGACTGTGGCACACTAAAGAGCCCGCAATCATTTGCTGGAATGCGGCTCCCGAACTCAAAGCGCAACTGTCGAGATGGAGCGGAGCTCATTTACACTGCCTTTGCTGACTTGCCTGCCTGGCATGCTTCGGGCCAAGGGGCCAGTCAAACCACTGGGTCCACTACTCCCAGACTGCTTTCTGGACCTCTTGGTGGCCGCCTTCCCTCGCAGATAGTTAGCCGGGATATCCAGGAAGAGGCTGCCAACCCAAGTAGACAATGCCACATCATGCTCGAATCGGACGCAGCGAACCCTGCCCCAGGCAAGCTTAAAGTCCAGGTCAGCTACGGGCTTGTTCTGCAAGTTCTGGAAATCGCAGTCGTTGACAACGTGTTGAAGCTGCGCTAGCTCCTTGTAGGTCAGGAACTGGTGAAGCATGACAACCGATGACCCCTCTCGTGGTTCCCCCGGCGTATCCTGGGTTGCAGTGCAGGAACTTCATCCATGTTCTTGCAGTGGGAAAACCATATCTGCTACCATGTGTACCATATTATGGTAGCTTTAACCCTAAACCCTACTTACCCTACATGCTCTATATACCCATGTTACGGTAACTTAATTTAACTTCCTTGACCGCAACCCAATATACACCCATATAATGGTAACTTAAATTAAATTCCTCAACGGCAACCCAATATCCGCAACATCGGAATCCACGTAGAGCACTTCGAAGCTGAGGGCGTCAAAAAGCAGCACCGGCCTTGCTGCTGGGAACTTGGACATCTCCACATCCTGGGTTGCTGTTAAGGGTTTAGGGTTTAGGGTTAAGGTACTTAAGTTAGGGTATGTAGGGTACGTAGGGCATGTAGCGTATATAGTGTTTAGGGTTCAGGGTTTAATTTGCCATGATATAGGTACATTGAGTATATACGGCATATAGGGTTCAGGGCTTAAGTTACCATAATATGGAAAATATCATTTTTCATATGGTTTCCTTAACAGCAACCCAGCATCATCCGCCAAGGGGGCCACAGGCGCGAAGTCCGGAAACTCTCGCACACCGACCAGCCGCCGAGCGCGTCCCTCCGCGTCCTGGAAGCGGATGTGCAGCAGCTCGACCTCCAATTTACCACCTAGATCATCCCTATAGAACCCCAATATACTATAGTAGTTTCCATTCTATTTTCCATTATCCCCATAGAACCCCAATATGCTATAGTAGTTTCCATTTTATTTTCCGTTATCCCCATAGAACCCCCATATACCATAGTAGTTTCCAT
This sequence comes from Symbiodinium pilosum, assembly GCA_905231905.1. NCBI lineage: Eukaryota > Dinophyceae > Suessiales > Symbiodiniaceae > Symbiodinium > Symbiodinium pilosum. The sequence goes on along the minus strand of CAJNIZ010045191.1, from coordinate 11,078 downwards.
ATTCCTATATTTCACCTCCAAAGCATTTGTCAGGGAGTCCAACATAGTCGCATGCAGCGCTTGTGGAACGGAGTTGCCGTCATCTAGGCGCAGCTGTGTGGCAATATGTTCACGGTCTGCTGGGCTAAAGTAGCCGATGAAGTCCCTGCTGTTGTCCTGGCTGGCTGACATTCCCTTCCCATGCAGCAGCATGGTCGCCAGCTTGCTCGTGTCCCCGCAAAGGGTCAAGGAGTCGTCGAGCTCGACCACTACGTCACAGAAACCTCGGAGTAGCCTTGAGACTGAATACAACGAAGTGGTGCTGCTCTTCAGCTCCAGAGCAATGCAGGTATTTGTCCAAATCTGCTCTCTCATCACGTACGCAAGAAGCACGACTGCAACATGGGCTACAACTTCCATGCCTGGTTCATCTGTGACAGCGCCGAAATTGATGCGATAGAAGACCACCAACCAATGAAGGCAGGTCAAAATGCAGGACAACCAGAAGTGCTTGGCTGTCAGGCAGCAAACCATTCGGAGGGTCAGGCTTCGGGTTGCAATCACACTAGTGAAGCGAGGATCTGAATTCAGCACCGTAGGTGCGAGGCCAATCATGAACACGAGGGTTGTCCAAGCATCCAGGCTGCGAGGCGTGATCAGCTTACAGCCAAAGACTGACCAAAGCAAGATAAATAGATAAAGTACTAAATCCGACAGATCCAAGACAGCAGGAGTTGGGTGGGGAATGGACATGAAATATCGATATTGAATGAGGCCGAACCGGAACACGTAGAACGGCAGAAACCAGCGGCTCGCTCGGACGAGCAGCCTGCATAAGGCTTCCTGGAAGTCTTTGTCTGCACGTCCCTGTTGTCGTGAGCAAGTGAACTTTCCAAGCCGCTCCTTCCAAAGTCCGCGCAAGAAACCCCTCACAGACTCTTCCCGTTGGCGGAGACGTCGGCAACTGACTGTGACAAGAGCCGCCAGCGCTAAGACCCCCAAAAAGGATGAGCAAAGGACCATGATCGCAAGCAACTCCATGGCGAGACTGCAATGCTCTGGAGAGCAGCGAGCTGATGAAGCTGGTTTGCGGTTAGGGAACTTAAGATACTATAATCAGGAAGCCTCATTATCTGCTACGTACCCATACTATGGCAACTTAATTGAAATTCTCTGACAGCAACCCAAGAAAGTGAGGATTTGGGGGTTTTGTAGCTATTTGAAGCCTTAGGGACCGAAGTCGGCGCCAGGAACGCGGTTTAGGGTGGGCTCCATGCTGTCATGCCTCAGCAAACACTTTAGCCAACTCAACGGGCGAATTGCATCCAAGTAAAAGGTTCCAACAGGCAGCTTCAGTTTCTCTAGCCCAAAACCTGATGTCAACAGTTAAGGAACTTACACATTGAGTTGAGTTGCTATAAAAAGAAAACCGTATCACTGTAGTTGCTATATACCCATACTAAGGTAATGTATGTTTGAGGTCCTGAACAGCTACCCAGTTCCTCTGAATGGCTGATGATCGCAGAAAACTATGCGCCTGGATCATGATTCCGCGTCCCATCCATTTCTATAGCCGCCGGCATGAGCTCGGACTTGGGACCTCCATGAAGAAAAGAAAATCTGTAGCCTCTAGGCGGAGCTCAGCAACAGACATGTCGCCACTCCCAGCTCGTGATCTCATACACTCACAGTCGCGCTGCACACACAAAGCACACCTTCAAGATCTCGGGCTCCGAGCCACAGCACATACACCTGAGTCCAGGCAACCGGGGGGGTAGAGGTCAATCCTACAAGATTTTCTTTCCATAAAAACCAACCAGAGCTCAACCAGCCTTCTGCACTCAACTACAAGCAGACGCAGTTTGCCCAGCTGTCAAAACCAACAGACGGCCGTATTTCCTGCAGGCCCGGGAAAGCATCGGCTTTGAGAAAAAGAACAAATTGTCTTGTGCATGGACCTCTATGTATAATGTGAGTACTCCTTCTCTGGTAATTGAAGGTTAAACTTTATGCATCAGTGCATCTAAAATTTTTCAAAAAAAACAGCGTTGGCAGATGCTGAGTTGACTCTATACAACGAAGAGAGCTCACGCAGATGACCCAGTAGGAAATGGAGTTTCCATGGAGAAGACCCCTACAAGGAATCTTGTAGGAATGTGAGGAAATCGATTTAGAATGTAACAAATATATGAGTGAGAACTCCATTTACAATATTGGGAGGCATGACAGGACCGTCTTTTGAGTCTGGTGGAAATGAAGTCACGTCCATCAAAAATCTCATAAGAATATGAGGACACACATCTTTCAATCTAATAAATATCAATAAAAACTTTTTCTACAGCATTGAGAAACATGACAGGACTGATTTTTGGAATCTTATATACATGAAAGGATCCATTGATCCATGACAAGTCGAAAGAGAGTATTGTTCCCGCAAGACCCGAGAGGATTTCTACTAGTAATCCAACTTGAGTCAGTGACGAAGATGTGTTCTATTCAGAATCTAATGTGCGTGATATGACTCTTGAAAAACTCGTGATGGAATGAGACAACACGCAGCATGAGTTTTATAGGAATCAGAGAACCCTTGTTAAGAACAGCTGCCAGAATGCAAGTGGGAGGCCTGGGACCTCCACTGGCTGCTCTTTATGGGCGCTTGACCTTCTCCTGGGCCTTCTTGGCCTGGCGCTTGCGCGCCCTGCGCCTTTCGCTCTCTCTGGGCCGGGCCTACTTGGCCTCCTCAGCCTTCCGCTCTCTCGCGGCCTCCCTGGCCCCCTCACGCTTACGCATCTCCTCCTCTTCAGCTTTCTTTGCTTCCTCGCGCTTGCGCGTTTCCTCGGCCTTACGCTCTTCAGCTTTCTTTGCTTCCTCACGCTTACGCACCTCTCGCTCTTCCTCAGCTTTCTTTGCTTCCTCGCGCTCGCGCGCCTCATCGGCCTTTCGCTCTCTCTGGGCCTTCTTGGCCTCCTCGCGCTTGCGCGTCTCCTCGGCCTTACGCTCTGCAGCTTTCTTGGCCTCTGCGAATTTCCACGCCTCGGCCTTGCCTTGCGCTCTTCCTCAGCTTTCTTTGCGTGCTCGCGCTTGCGCGCCTCCTCGGCCTTTTGCTTTTTCTGGACCCTTTGGCCTCATTTCGCTCGCGGGCCTTCTCAGCTTGTTGCTCTTTCTCGGCATTCTTGGCCTCCACGCGCCTTCATGCCTCCTAGGCCTTTTGCGTTGCTTCAGCCTTCTCAGCCTCTGCACGCTTGCGTGCTTCGTGTGCCTTTTGCTCTGCTTCAGCCTTCTGAGCCTCCGAACGCTTGCGAGTTTCCTCGGCCTCTTGCTCCTTTTTGGCCTTCTCATGCTCCGCATGCGTGCGTGCTTCATCGGGTCGTTGCTCTTCTTCAGCCTTCTCAGCCTCCGCACACTTGCGTGCTTCCTCGGCCTTTTGCTCTTATTCAGCCCTCTCAGAATCCGGCTGTTTGCGCACCGAACGGAAGCCCACCTCCACCTCCTGTGCAAGTGCGCTTACCTTTGCCCGGTGCCTTTCCCTTGTCTTGGCCTAGCCATGCCCAACTGAACATGCAACGATGCAACAGTCCACGCCGGTCCTCGAGGCTTTACCACAATGACAGCTTTGCTGAGCTGCAAAGTTCCTGAGCAATGCAATGTGGTCCATGTCGATGCTTCGAAGCGTCTGCAAGATGCCCTGGCGGAAAATGCCCTGGCATTTTGAGAGCTTGTCCTACTGTGGCTGTCAGCATGCGAAGTCAGCTCATTCCCTTTGCCCGGGAGAATTTAGTGAACATGAGAGGGTTCCTAGTAAGAATCTAATAAGAAGAAAAGACTTCCTATACTAGAGTTTAAATCAAAGTGAGAGGAATTTTATTAAGAATCCATTAGGAAAGAGAAAACACCTGCTACGAATCGAATTTATGTGAGAGGACTTCGATTAATCATCCATTGGGAAGGAGAGTACCTGTATGAAGTCATTAATGGGCCTTTGCTGCACATTCATTAAGATCAAGTGAAAGGAGGAATTTGATAGGAATTAGAAGAAACATTGGGAATCTGATATGTGTGAAAGGACTCCCATTAAGAAGCTGCCGAGAATCAGAGGCGTCCTATTCAGAATTCATTATGAACGAAAGAAAGGAACCTCATTCAGAGTGTCCTGCTGAAGAATCGAACAGGAATGAGAAATGCCCTACTGAGAATTTAATACATTGAAAGGGTTGCTACCTGGAATCTGATAAAAATGCTGGGACTTCTATGACGCATTTGTTAGGTCCGGGAATGAGAGGATTTGCTTTCAGATTCAAATAGGAATGGGAGTGCTCCTAGCAAGCATCTAAGTAATGGACATGAGAAGATTCTCATCCAGAAGATACTTTTTGCTTTCAGATTCAAATAGGAATGGGAGTGCTCCTAGCAAGCATCTAAGTAATGGACATGAGAAGATTCTCATTCAGAAGATACTGAAAGCGGAGATTTCTTGCCAGGAATCTAGCAGGAATGAGACTCTGCTGTTAAGAACATAGCATGAATGAGACGAGTCCTTTTGAGAATCTGATACAATGAAGGACCCTATTTAGAATCTACGTAAAAGAGATGTCTCCTACCCAGCATCCGTCAGGAGTGAAGGAATTCATCTTCAGAATGTAGTAGGAATGAGAGAAAGGAAGGAGAGAACTCCCAATGAGAATCTAATAACAATAAAGGGACTCCTGCGTGGAATTTAGTAGGAATGACAGAACTCCTACAAAAAAATCAGATAGGAACGAGAGGATTCTGATGGAAATGAGAAGACGAAATTTCTACAATTTGAAATTTAAAGACTTTGAGTATTCGAAAGTTGTTTAGAACTTCTATGGTTTGGCAAGTTCTTAATTTTTAGTGATGTTCCAAAATGCAAAATTTTAGAAAGGAGCCAATTCCAGGAAAAATGGAGATTGTGCCCAGACGGTCCTTTATAAATTTGAAGTGTTCAAACTTCGAAATTTGAATAGGACCGTCTGGGCACAATTTCCATGTTTCCCAGAATTGGCTCTTCTCTAAACTGTTAAAACAAAACAAACTGAAAAATTTCCAACAGCTTAAAATTGTTTTGGCAATTCTTCAGATCTTAAAGCTGTTTACGAAAGTTGAAGAATCCAAAAGGACCGTTTGGCCACAATGTCCATTTTTCAGAAAATTGGCTCCTTTTTGACTTTTGAGATATGGATATATATATATATTCATGCAACAAAAAGACAACTGAAATAACGCATAGAGGTCCTATGCCCATAGGGGACATAGGGGTTATACGGATTTATAGTATTTATAGGGTGTAGGGCATTGGATCACGTCGTGGCGCCGGCTGAAATGTCCCTTTCCCAGATGCCTGCCCCCACGCTCTCCTGCAAGTTGGCCTGCGATCGCCATTTACCAGCCACACGGTTTAAGGGTTTAGGGCTACCTCTGCGATCACCATATACCAACACACCAACACGCCTAGGGGAAAATGATGGGGGTATATTATCGGGACATATTATGGGGGTATACAGGGTTATATACAGGTATATAGGGACCTAACAACTCAAAGGCCAGCCCCCTGCAAAGTCCTGCGAGCTGCACCGCCAAATGCGAACGTAGGGTTTCGGGTGTTCAATAGCCCTGCCATTTCGCACTATGAATGCAAGCAGGCACGCCTGGCACAAGGGCAGATGCCTCCTGCAGGTATCTTCCCTGCTGCAAGCAGAAGTACCACAGGCCCAGAGATCCTAGTCCGAGGTTTGGGTTGTATATGAACTCTTGAGAGCTTGAATGCTGTCTATTGAGCTCAACCATCCATTGAATCATTGGGGGACCGTAAGCTCTTGAATAATTTGCCTGTCTTGGTGAGGCAGAAACATGTGAGGAATAAGCTGCTGCAGCTAGACGGCTCCCTGGGTTCTTCAAGCTATTGCGACCGAAACATACTTTGGGGGTTATATCAGGGTATTTTTGGGTTATAATGGGGATAATGGCAAAGAAAATGGAAACTACCATAATGGGTTATAAGGGGATTATAGTTCAAGCCTGGTTTGGGGAGACCATGACATGCTACTGGACAACTTGAGTCGAAAGAAGTGACTGTCAGTTCAGCCGAGCAAGACCTGCAGTGTGCAGCCATGGAAAGACAAAAGCATGCAGCAACTCTGCAGAGGCAAGATGGCTAGACGGAGCACGTGGTCCCGATGGCGCGACTTCGTCCCACCCAGCATCCCTTGCGACTTCAACTGCAGGCATGCTGTAATGGTTATCAATGCCGGCTCCCCGGCCAAAAGGATGCTAACAAAGCAGCAGGCGATGCAGAACGCATGGCGCAATCCGCTTTTGGGATCCACAGTCATGCTAACAATTCGCATGGCGTCACCCCTCTTAGTCTGTTTGACGCATTGACATTGAACGGTCAGGACACCGGATACTGGCACATAAACCGTCGCTGAGACGCAACTCCTCTTCAAGACTGCTACAGCTCTTTCAAAGCGGATGCAAGCTACTCCAGCACCCCGGAAGTTTAGATGTTGTCTTCAAATATTGGCCTGGAATGGTCTGGACACCATAGGTGAAAACAAAAAAGCTAGCACTTGGAAACATCTTTGACCATAATGTGGGGCTGGGGGCTTCCGAGCGACACCTAGATGATTCTCATACAAAGACTTGATAAGATATGGGGTCTGCACGTCACTGAAGGTTGCCGTATCAGGGATCCTCTGCGTCATGAATTTGCCTTACATACTTGCTACGCATATGGAATTGCTCAGTCTGCTTCTCAACGTTCCGGCAATATTGCATGTCGCGAGTCGCTAGTGCCTATAGTCGGTCAGGTCAGGCTACAGGCTTGCTGGCCAGCGATGGGTCCAAGCACGGGCGCTTTGCATCTGCACCCCACTTTTGCAACGGCTTCATACCAAAGTCCCTCAGGTAGATCGCTGAGGTTCTGCACCCCTAGATTTTTCAGGCTCTCGGCAAAGTGTTACACATCGGCATCTTGCAACACAGCATGTGCCGTGCTGGCGGAAGGGCACTACTTTTTGATCCAAATCTGACAGCGGTGGCAGCTGCTGACCTCCCTATGTAGACAGAAAAGCACGGTTCGTCCTGCACCTCCATGACGTAGCCGAAGTATACCAAAGTGAAGTGGCCCGCGCTCATGCGCTACATTATATTGCAGTTCAATACAATTTCGGACCATTTTTCCGGCAGCTCCAAATCCCAAAAGCCTTTTGCGTCACCCAGCCTAGAGCAGGCTTCGCTCTTTCCTGGGAGTCAGCTTGGCAACAAAGAATTTTCAAGAGAGTGCCGAAGGCGGGGGGCAGGCAGAACAAAACCGAAGCTTCTCTCATCATCTCATCATGTCGTTGTCCTAGCGGTCCAGGCGTGCTTCTGCATCATTCTGCCTGCTGCTCGTGGCAAATTGTGGGCTCTTCGGAGCTTTCCGGATTGCCCGCCAAGTTTTCTGGGGTCGTCGGCCCCGAACAAAACAGCTTTAGAAACTTCAGAAACTATCAGCGCCTGAGCGACTTTAGCAGCCTCCGCGGTACGGCCGCAAACCAGCTTCTTCGCGCAGCTGCTGAAACTAGCCCACGAGTGGGAGCTAAGCATGCCGAATTCACTTATACAAGTTGGACTGTGGTCTAGGACCACGCTTCCACGGTGTATCGACCCTCCATCTTCAGATTTGAGAGGATCGCTTCAGCATCCTCCTCGCCCACGCGCTCGCTGGCCATCATCACCTCCTTCATTGCCGTGTAGATGTCCTTTCACAAAATGCAACAGCCAACATCATGCAACAGCCGGTCAGAACCCACCTATCCCCCTGCCCATTCCTGGCCCAGAAAGGTCCTCCGGCACCTGGCGAGCGCTACCGCAGACATAGAAGTGGCCGTTCTGGCGCAGCATGTACTCTGCCACCTTCTCGCCGGCCTCCATGATACGGTGCTGCACCTTAGNNGCCCAGGATTTCTTGGTGCCTCCGAGATACATAGATCTTCCGAGCCTGCTCGCGTGAGAAGGCAGTGTGCATGGAGAGGACGCCCTCCTTGACATAGCTCTCGAACTCATCCTTGTAGAGATACTCGACGGCATACCGCGCGCCGAAGAAGAGCATGCAAGGGCCCACTTTCTGTCCTTGCCTGTGCTGGCAGACGCGCTCCTGCGTGACTGCTCGCCACGGCGCCAGGCCTGTCCCCATGCCGGCCATCAACACCGGGCTGCAAGGATCCTTTGGCAGCACGATCGCGCTTTGCCGCACGGCGCACATGATCGCGGCGCCAGGGCTCTGGCCTCGTAGGTATCCAGTGCACTCACCGATGCGGAGTTCCTGCGTGCTCTCCACCTTCCAGTCCACCAGAACCACGCACAGCTGGATCTTGTCCGGGTGCATCAATGGGGAGCTGGCAATAGAGTAGCTTCTGGGCTTCAGAACTGGGATCATGTTCAGCAGCTGCTCAATGGGCGGCCGTGCGCTCTTGAACTTCCTGAAGACATCGGCATGATGAGCGAAGTCATGCGTGAGGTCGCGGTACAGTGCTTGACCCTCCGCGCTGTTCTCCACGACGCTGCGCAACTGGCTCCGTTCCTTCTCATCTGTCGCAAAGAGAGACAAGGTCTCGAAGAACTTGCGGTTGGGCTTGCCGAAGATGTCCAAGACGTGCGAGAAGAGCTGGCGGACGTTGAGGTCCATGGGACACCAGTTCCGGGCACCTTCAAGCGGCAGCACGCGCAGCTGTTGGCCAGCATCCAGGCCCATGTCGGCGCAGAACTCCAGGACCTTGTCGACGGGATTCCGAGGCCATATAGCCAGGCTCTCGCCCGTCTTGTACGAAACGGAGGTGCCCTCGATCTTGAACTCGTAGTGGCGAATGTCGCGGTCGTACTTTGCGTCGCCCGTGAGCACCGAGTTGTGCATGAGGGTGAGCTTCGTGGCTCCCGGGGGGACGATGTCGTCGTCGCTGACGGGAGGCTTGTCCACGGCTCCAGGGCTCACGTCCACCCGGTAGCAAGCGGCAGGGGCTTCCTGGCTCAGCGGCAGCTGCGGGAGGCCAAGCACCTGCAGGACATCGGAGGGAAGACGTTGGTGGGGAAGGAGGATGGAGAATATGGAGAAGGAGTGGAAGGGGAAGCCCGACCCGCCTGCCAGAGCTCCGGGAGCCAGGCCTCCCAGCCGGTGTAGTAGCGGTCCTCGTCCCGGTCATCGCCAACGCCGCGCTTCAGCAGGCGCTGGCCACCAAGCTCGCCCAGGCGGGTGTCGAAGCCGATGGCGGCCACGCAGAACTGCGAGTAAGTGGAATCGCCCAAGCCGAAGACCGCGAACTTGGTGCCAGAGAGCCAGCTCATCGGCAGGTCCTGCGATTGGAGCTTCATCCAAGTCTGCTTGCAATTCGCTGGGTACTCGCCCAGTCCGCAAGTGGACACAACCAGGATCACGATCTTTTGGTTGGGGAGCTCCTCGAAATCGAAGTCGTCCATGGAAGAGCAGGTGGCCTTGAGGCCACGGGCCATGATGTCCTGCATGAGGTTCTTAGCTTGCTCCTCCGAGTTACCCGTCTCGCTGCCGTAGAGAATGGTCACGGAGCTGCCGGCAGAGCTTGCGTCAGAGAGGCCTTCCACCAACTTGTGAAACTGACCTTCCAGGTCCTCCTTATTCAGCACCTGCAGGAGGTGATTCTTCTGCACCAGGTTGTCCTTCAGCTTGTCATCCAACTCCTGCGCATGCTTGGGATCCCGGCGCATCACAGCGGCAAAGCGGTTTTCCTTGGCAAGGAACTTGAAGAGGTCTCCCTTGATCTTCTTGCTATCCAGCTGGAAGGGGTTGTTGCCGTGCGCCATGGCCTCAGGGTTGTAGCGGTACAGCGGCCAGTAGCCGGAATCTAC
>CAJNIZ010045190.1:22248-45970 GCA_905231905.1 Symbiodinium pilosum | reverse complement strand
CGAATAATTTTGCGGCAGCAGCCCTACAACTTGCTACTCCAGTCCTCCAGCAGCGAACGGTATTCTCGCAGTCCCACACAAAGAACGAAACTCGAAATCGAAAAACATTGAAAGAACATCCAGTAGCCAGATAAATCCAGTCCACACACCTGAAGAATGTGCGAAAATCAAGAGATTCACGCACCATCGAAGCAAACTTGACTTGTCAGAAGAATCTTCTTGTGATCAAAAAATGCATACCTGCTACCAAGATCTGAGCGTTAGAATTTCACGTATTTGGGTCAAATCTTTGAAGGCACCTGTGGGCAGCCTTGACAGCAGCCGGAATTACTAATGGAACCACAACCTTCTGCGGCACGTCTTCTTATTGGCAAAGCCCTTGCTCTCTAAAGTTTGAGTCAACATTTGCCCCCATAGCAAACTCTTGCCCCTGTAGAGTCTTAGTAGAGTCTTAGTGGTGTAACTGGCGGCAGGCCGCGGAGTACTATGGTCGAAATATAAAACAATGTATTTTTGTTCCGCCCAAACCATGACTCCGCCAGCCTTATTGCTAAACTGGATTTAGGAGTACTCAATGCGGCCTTACTCCGCTTATGTCTGCATTAAGAAGACGTTCGATACACTAAGAAAAAGCCTTGTGGAACCTTGGTAGAGCCCGAATGGAGCCCGAAATGATGCCCGAAATAGCGCCTCACACTTACAGGAGACGTGAAGTGTTCTGCTGTTCAACAGCGAATCGATCTACCACCATGTCGACACGCAGCAGTTGCATTCACACAAGTTTCCAGCTGTCACTATTCTACTGAGGTTGATCACACCGCTACCATTGTTCAAGCAAGATTTGCCAGGCTGGAGAGACGCACCGCAGTGGCTCTTGCGCAGCTCAATCGAGGGCCCAATTGCAAGACGTCAGCAGCGAAGTGCATCTCCCGCAAGAGCATGTTGTTTCGCAGGCCCAGGTGAATCTGCTGTGTTAGGAAAATTATGATGCCTTGACACAGGATTTAGAATCTGGATCAGTGTCATCAAGGACATTTCCAACAAACATCAGCCGACGGGCTCGAAAGGCTCGACAACCACCGTTGTACGGCAACGCCTGGAATCTTCTAAGAGGCAGAGAGCGCGAGAGGATCGCACACAATGACATGGACCTACGCGGGCGCTCACGCCTGGGTGAACGAAAACGGACGGAGTCGGCCCATATTGCGGTCAACTTCTTCCTGGTGTGAAAACCATTGAAAACGAGTGTGGGGTATCCTGTGGTTGTAACCAGCATTATGCAGCAGTGGGCATGCGTACCCCAAAAAATCATGAAGAATTGCTGCGTGATGGAACTAGCTTGAAACTTTGTAGGGTGGTTTTTACAGTTACAGCGTCTGCACTTTCAGGGATGTGTGGATGGCATTCGTCTTGTGACCACTTCTGACCCTGGGTACTGGCTTTCTCCGCGCAATGGCCTGGCGGCCGGAAACTGTCACGTGACGTGTGGTTGAAAGCGGTTTTCGGTTATGCGTATGCTGCACTTGGACGCTTGCAATGTGCTAGCGTCGGCAGAAATTGACGACAGCTTTCAGGTGTTCCCTGTCTCAACCCCGATTTCGGCAGATGTCTACCATCCGTTGTGTGCCAGCTTGTTTTGGCTGCTCCTGGTTCTCTGTTGTTAGTTGTCGGACTGGAGGTGACGTCTGTTTGTTAGGCCATATAATTGTGACTTGAATTGCACACCATTTTGTTCTTTCTCGAAGGACATTTGGTTTAGTCAACAACAGAATATTGCATATTACACGTTGCCCGACAAAGCTTGACTTTGTAGAATTCAGCGCCGCCGAGCCCGTTCCTGGCTTGTTGACTTGTTTACTAGGTTAGGTCGATGTGACAATCACCCAAAACGAATGCAGAAAGGGGTGGGGGGCTCTTTGGTGTTTAGGGGACCCTAAACCCTTAACCCTGTTACATGTCTTTCTTTTATCATGTATGTTTTAGTTGCGTTAACCTTGCGCTTGTAACGTCATGTGCACTCCCATAGCTTGGCTCCAGCCGCATGCTTAGAAAGTTTTTGCAGCACCTTTGCTTGAGCAAACACAGCCTTCAGCTCTCAACTTAACGCTTCTTTTCTTCAAACTTTACCTTCAGAAGTACTTCCTCCCTGTGCCCAGATGGACGACCGCCCTGGCCATAGATTCTTTGAACCCGCAGGTCCCATTGAAGTCCTTGCCACACAGGATGAGGAAGATCGACCAATCATAGCACCGCACTCAGCCGCAAGCAGTGCACATGACTTGCACACCACAGTTCGCGCTGCCACGCATGCGGCAGCCAGCTCAGAGCACAGTCTGCATTCTGCACCCACTCTTGCCTTAGTACCGCATAGCAGCTCAAGTATTCCCAGCTTTGCACGGTCCTTTAATGCGCTGCCCCGCCGAGCGTCACCCTTTTCACAGCCCACCATCGCAGACCTCTTTGCGGCAATTCATCGCCTGGAGGAATGTGTCCACACACTCACCACCAACCAACGCAACATGGCATTGCAACTTGGCAACCTGCACACTTCCTTTGCAGAGCTGCAGCGGCACACCAGCAACCTTGAGCAGCGCCTTATCCGGCAAAGAGAAATGCAAGATGAGCTCGACAGCAACGCATACAGTGCCCACACCCGGGTCGCAGAACTGCAAGGCATGCTCCGCAACCAAGGCGCTGCACTTGAAGCTCTGCAGCAACACTCGGCAGGGCAAAGCAGCAACCTTGAGCAACGCATTGCTCGTCTAAGGACCGCCCAAGACGAGCTAGACAACACCGCACACAATGCACATGAACGCATTTCTGACGTGCAAGGCAACCTTCGGCAACAAGGCACTGCGCTGGACGGGTTGCAAGACACGCTCAGCCAGGCAACCTCCGACATTCGACAACTCAGGCGACGCATTGGCCACGCACTGCAGGTGATGGGCACCCACATCGCCGAGGACTGATGGAGGCCAGCGCCGCAGGTAAAAGACTTACTTTATCGAGCTACCATCTTCTGCAGGTGTCCGGGCCCGCATGGCTCAGCAGGCTTCGACCTCAGTTTTTTCTGCAGCTTTTTCCGAGGCTTCGCCCCGCCAGGGCATGCCCCGCAAGTTTGGCACCGCGCCCGCAGCAAGCGAGGCAAGACCATACAGATGCTTCGCAGGCTATTTGCGCACCTCGCAGGTCCCGCAATTTCTCGGCGCCGCAGGGCCTCGTCCTTAGCACCGGCTCGCATGCCCAGACTGTTTATTCACCTCGCTAAGGTCCAGCCGCAGTCTTGCACAGATTGGCACCGCGTGCCCCGCAAGCCCTTATCCACTTGGATAATGTTGCCAAGCCGACCTTGGCAGGTACGGACCGCTCTCGCTGAGCTTGGCCATGCACGCAATGCCCCTAGTCCGTTCGCATGCACCTCTAGGTGGGAACTGGGTGCCTGTAGGTAGGTACTTGCGGTTGCACCCCTCCGCAAGTACAGGTGCACTCCTCAGCTTCCTGCACCCAGCTGCTTGCGCTCGTTAGAATGCATCATGCCTCGCTTGGCACAGACCAGCTTTGTCCATTCTTTTGCCACGCAAGCTGTGGCCCAAAGTTTTTGGAGCCACAAGGGTAGGCCCCTAACCTCATCAACCAAGCCGACACACAATCACTTAGGCAGCATTTTGCTAGGCTTTCCGGCCCTCTGGTGGCCCATTGCCTTCTAATGCATGCCCGGCCTCCCGGCCTCCTCTTAATCCAAACCCGCACTGATCCAGCAATAGGTCGCAAACTTACGTCTCATTTTCACACTTTCTAGCCTGCGCCCAAAGCACCCCGACGCACCGCGCAGCATTGGATGACTGATTAATGTGGAGGCAGCGTTTGTCATCCTCAGCAACGCCACCGACCCCGAACTCTGCTCTGCACTGCAACAAAACGCTGGCCTGCGCCGCAGAATTCAACGCATCCTGGAGCATGGCCCGCCTCCTGGAAGCAATGCACGTTTGCATCAGCAGGCTGCACCCCAGCAACGCACTGCTTAGCAAATCCCGCAAGGCTGGCCGGATTCCCCAGGACCGGCCATGAGTAGCACGCCATCGACACCCTCAGTGCAATTTGGGGGCACCAGTCATGCACCGCACTCCAGCGCCCGCTCCTGCGGAGATGTTCAGAGCAATCCGACAAGCACGGCGCCGCATGGGGTGCACATCCTTACTATCTCAACGCAAAGTCAAATACATGGCTTTGCGCCTTTCAATGCACGCAAACGCACTGCCCGCACGGGCGTGTCATCGCACAGGACGTGCGCAGCCCTCGCATCTGCTCGCTCTGCAAAGCAGAGCAGCGCTCGCAGCGCGAGGGGAAAGGCCAGTGGGGCTAAGCATCGCTCCGCACCGGCCGCATAGCACTGCAGCACCGCATGGGCATTGCAGAAAAGGTGAGCTCAGTCTCTGCAGGGTTTTCTTTTCACAATGTCTCCTAGCTTGCTGCACGCGCTGCACTTCTTTGCATTGCCCAGGTGCTGTCGGCTTCCTCGAGGCCACTCCTGCCCTCATTTGCGCGTCGGCATTCACTGGGCATCTTCGCGCAGGTGGCAGCAGACGTGCCCAACACTCAGCAGGCCTGTTTTTTAGTCTTATTGAAGCTGTCTCTTGCAAGCACAGTTGCCACAGTTACCTGCAAGCGCCGTCTAGCACCCTAGCCATGGCTCAAAATGGGGAGGTTTTGTTTGAAAGTGTTTTCTCAAGCCATAGAACGCTTCTCGATTTTGCGTGCCTCCACACGGCAGACAGACAAGCCTTTCAGGCAGCAGACTTCTACCTTCACGCTGATATCAGGTGGTTTTTCTTAAGGGCCCCGCCAGTGGCAGATGCGCGAGGCGCCGGCACAGCCTCTGACTCCAGCACAAGCACCCGCCTCAGCGCAAGCATGCCCACCCTCGCCTCCTGAAACCCTAGACAGAGTCTGCACAGTCAAGCGATACCGCAAGTCAGTTTCTGCATCAAGCTCTGCCCATTCCTTTCCGCCGCAGGACATTGCTAGCCTGTCCACCGCGGCAAAGTCGCGCAGCCCCAAGCCTCCGCCTTTTTTGCTTGGCTTAGCACAGCCGCGCATAAGTACCCTGCATTGTGTGTGGCTGATCTGCAACTGCATGCAAGTCTTGCTAGGCCTCAGCCCAGTTTTGTCGTCAAGTATCCTTCGCACCTTCCAGACCCCGAAGCCAGCTCCCATCTTCACCCGCAAGATTTCGCTCAATAATCCTTGCTCAGCCCTCGGGGGAAAAGCAGCACCGTCAAACTGGTCCGGGCTGGCCAGCGTCGCACAGTTTTCGCCTCCCCCGAAGATGCCTGGCCCTTACGCTGCCGCTTTTGTGCATCCTTCACCTCGCGGCAGCCCCCAGGCACAGGCACAGCTTGTGCCTTCCTCAAGCTAGGGCTCCACGTTTCGTGTCAGCGCAGGCGCTCACAGAGTCCAAGCGCCGCAAGCTCATAGACCAGTTCAGAAACATCATGCTCAGAGTAGGGTCCAATTGCTTGCTGCGCAGCATTCTAGCAGAGTCAGCGCACCCGGAGCAGCATGTCGAGCGGCTCCTAGCGGCCTTCGCAGTCAACACGCTCTTCCGCTACATCGCCTGTTGCCTCACCTTTCTGGACTTCATGCAAGCACAGCACCTTTCCATGGAGAGCATTCCCGTGGCTCTCCTTGTTGACTTCCTGCACGCAGCCTACACAAAGCAGGTGGAGGCATATGATAAACGCGAGGCAGTGCCACTCCCCCTGTCGCTGGTCCTGGCATGGGAACAATGCATCTGTCACGGCAGCACCCCTCTCACCACCAGGCTCGTCTTGGGGGCGGTCCTCGCCTGCACGCACAGCAGCATACGCTTTGGCGATGCACAGCGTGTGCGCTGGCACGCCGCCGCATATGCAACTAAAACCACCAAGGCAGGGCAGCCCTTCTTTTGCACCTGGCACGGCCTCTCGGGGCGCGATGCAAGCACTTCATGGCTTCTGCGCTGGCTCGCAGCACTGGCAAGCATACCTAAAGCTGTCTTCGAGGTGCATGCCGACACAGTCGAACCAGACTACTTGTTTCCGCACCTAGACATGCATTGCCTCTCTGTGGAGTACCTGGCCCCTGCAAGCTATGCGCGCACCCTGCTTTGCTTGCGCTGGGCAGCCCAAGCCTGCTTTCGGGCCCGGCAGCCCTCACCGCATCCGAGGCCAGCCCCTTGACCCTGCGCAGCATGAAATCCACAGCACTGGCAGCTGCAGAACAGCTTCCGGCAGCGCCCCCGTCCCAGAGCCTCCCCTGCCCCTCGCGCACATCCAGCGGAGCACCTTCCGCCGCCTCGTCGCTTTTTAGAGGGACCTTGGCACATCTTCACATCAAGGCACGAGTCTATGCATGCATCGCAAGAGCAGCCGGACAGCTCGCCCGTTTCCTCTCCGGCAAGCACAGGTCCAGATGTCCCCCCAGAGGACCTTGCCAGTGGGCACGGCAAAGTCTCCGATCCGGAAGCCGAGGCAGTGGAGGAATATGCCCTCCTGCATAGCTCGTTGGAAAGCAAGATAGAATCCACGGCACTGCGCGTCGACCAAGACACTCGCGCCTACGTATGCTCAGGCCCGTGGGGAAGCATGCACGTCCCCACCGCAGAGTCACTGCAAGCATACACGTTGGCTGTTCCCAAGGTCGTTTTGTGGCAGTTTGCAAGCTCCGCGCGGCTTGGGCACACCTCGGCCCTGCCTCATTTGTGGCTGCATGCAAGTCTCCCTCTGCAGGCGTAAAGCCTGCCTCGCTGCCTGCAAACCCACCGCTTGACCAAAAAAGACAACCTGCCATTTTTGCATTCGACAGGGCTTCAAGTGTACCCCCGGCCCGCATGACGCACTGCAGCTTCTGCCCAGGTTGCCCGCGCTTCAAGGAGTGCCCTCCTGCTCGTTTTCCAGCGTTTGTTGTCGCATGTGCACTTGAGCCTACACCGTGCGCCGCAGCCGTTTTCCCTCTCAAACATAGGCTTTCCGGTCGTCGACAACGTGATGGACAGCTCTTGGGATGTGGACAGCTCAGAGGGGCTTACTCAGCTGCTCTCGCACGTACAGGTACCATGCAGAGACCTTGCAGACAGCGCTGCAGCAAACAGGTCTCTCTAGCATCTCCGACTTTGCCTATGCGTACACCTCTTCCGAGGATCTCTCCACCTTCATTGCAAAGCAAAGCCAAAGCCTCTGGGATGAATTGCAAGTCACCGACCCAGAGCACTGTCCCGCAGTGGCACGCCTACGCAGGGCGCTCGACATGAGCAAAGCGGTCACTCGCGCCAAAGACAGCCATCCCAGCGCAGCACCGGCAAGCGCGGCAACGCCTCCTGCAACCAACGTCTGGGCAGAGCATGCTCCGCCTCGTCTGGATGCCGATGCAGTGCAACGTATGCAAAGCACCTTCAAGGCAAATTATCCAGGAGAACACCTGGATAATGATTGCATGCCAAGCATCCGCTTGCTCAGCATAGTGCACCTCTGGTTCGCGGCGCGCGGCACCATAAAATGGGTTCCGTGGCAACTTCGCATGTCTCAACGCCAATACCAGGACATCATGGAGGCCCGCGCGCCACGCGCTCTCCGCACAGAGGCACAGCTCGTGAGCTCCGCACTCTTCGATGAAACGCCAGAGCTCAGCATCGAGAGAGCGCACCTGAGCCCAGCCTGGTTAGCACGGACACAGCAAGTTTTTCGCAATGCCATTGCACTTTGCGGCGGCGCGCGCCTGGCTGTACTCAAGGCATTTGACAAGAAGATCCTGGACATATGCACTCAAAGCCTTGCGTCGGACTCCGGCCTCCGCACCGTCAACACCCATGAGTTGCTCAATGCAGACCGCAAATTGTGGAACGAGATCTCCAGTCTGCGCAGCGAGGGGTGGACCCTGGACGAGAGCAGACATCCATGCACTGCTCCAGCCCCGCACTCGCCCGCATACTCCCAAGGGCCCTGGCAAAGGCAACAAAGGTGGCAAAGGCAACGGCAAGAAGGGCGGCAAAGTGCAGACTCGCCTCAAAGAGGATAGGCAGGTGGCCGCCCTGACTGAGACCATGAAAAATCTGCAGCCCAAGCGCGGCGGCAACGAAACGCTCTGCTTGCGCTTTAATCGCCCCGAGTGCAATGACAAAAACTGCAAGTTTGCACACCTCTGCGCGGTGCGCCTTCCAAGCGGACAGGCCTGCGGGCAGCGCCGCCCTGCATCACAGCACCGCACCAAGGCTCCAGCTGACAAAACAGAGCCGCCTGCACCGCCTGCAGCGCATACCTGCTCCAGGGGCTCACGGCGCGGGTGCGCCTTTGGAGACCAGCCCTGTTCCGCGCCCGCACCCTAATCCCTACCCCGCGTCGGAGGCTGTCTGCCCTAACCCTAACTCTTCTGCTCCATCAGGCACGCAGCCTTCAGCGCTTTCGCCCGCCTCCGCCTTCACTCCCTGCTTTCCAATGCCTGCAGCGCCCGCGCTGCCCCCTGGCTCCACAACCGCATCCACCGGTTTCGCATGCACCACCTCAGGCCAAGCGCCGTCGTTCCTCTTCCAGCTCCTCGTCAAGCTCGTCGGAAGAGCCAGACTGCGCTGCAGCCGTAACATTCTACGGCACGTCCTGGACTTGTTTGCAGGTGTCAACGCACCTCTCACCGCTGCCATGGAAGCATTGCACGCCGACTGCTTGCAGCCCTTTGACCTGGACGCGGATGCCACCTTCAATATCCTGGACGATGCACAGTATCGCTTGCTGCTCCGCGCCGCGTCCAGCGGCATTCTAGGGGCTCTGTGGTCTGCACCGCCTTGCAAGGAGTTCTGGCGCCTGAAGCTCCGCAAACCAGGCCCCAAAGCAGAGTTCATGGATGGGGTACCTGGCAACAGCCCTGCGGAGCAAGCCAAGGCGACGAGAGCACTGAGATACATAAGCGCTCCAGACAAGTCATCCGCGCCGCACGGCAAGCAGGCAGTCACACGGGCCTTGAGCAGCCCCCTTCTTCTATGGCCTGGCTTCAGCCAGACAATGTCACGCTTCTGCAAGAGCTATGCGCCCACTGCGCACATGTCGCTGCATGCTGCCACGGCATAGACTTGTACAAGTCCTGGGCTCTCTGCGCCTCGTTTCCTTCCATATCCTTGCTGGCATGCACATGCACGCACTCTCCAGGCATGCACAGGCCCATCGCCAACGTCAGAATCAACAATGTCTACCTGAGCTCACTCACTGCAGAGTACCCTTTTCGTCTGGCAAAGCAGCTCGCAACCTTGAAGGCACCCTTCTGCTCCTCCCTGGGGCACAAGCGTGTCGCACTCTCACATTTCAGCAATCTCCTGCCAGAGCCGGTGGTTCACCGCCGACCGCTCGTATGTGACGGGGCCGGCATGAACAGCTCAGCAGATGCCTCCAACCCAAGTACTGCACCGTCACCTTTGCAAGACGTCATCACCCGCTGGCTGCAATTCGCCGGTCAGCACAACCTCACGCAAAGCATCGTCAGCCACCTGTGCCAAGCAAGAGATGCCCACCCTCTTACTGAGGCACAGCAGCTAGAAGTAGCCGCCATTGCACACTCATGCCTGCCATCCGCAATGCAAAGATCCGGCCTGCTTGAAGATCACAGCCGGACAGCCATTCCGCTTAAAGCTGTTGCAAGCCTTTGCGTCGCGCGCCAAGGATCCCGATCACAGGTTGCACGGCTTCCTCTCCGAAGGGGTGCCAGCAGGCATTCTGCAAGACATCCCTTCCAGTTTTCAATGGCAGCGTCGTCAAACACTGCCATAAGATGATTTGGACGGGCTACATCTTCTCCACTGTCAAGGCAATTGGACCCAGGCAGAGCAGAACCCCGCACTGCTCCGCCAGCTTCTGCAGAAGGAGGTCGACAATGGTTGGGTCGTGCCTTTCCAAGGCGATGCCAGCGACGCCGCCCGTCACTGGCCAGACGGCGCAGCCATCGGCAAGCTCAACATTGTCTCCGCCGAAGGCAAAGACCCGCGCTTAGTCCTTGACAGCACAATCTGCAATGCCAATCCACTTTGCAAGGTGCCAGAACGCGTAAGTCTCCCCACTGCACTAGATGTGCAGCGTACCTCTTTGCAAGGGGATCGCCACGGCAACTTCGTAGGCATGTCCCTGCACTTCAAAGCAGCGCACAAATGCGTGAAAGTGCATCGCAAAGAACAGGGATGTCTTCTCTTCCGAGTGGAAGCACAGCTCTACCGCTACACCGTCTTCACTTTGGCGCCAAATTCAGCGCATATTGGTGGCAACGCGTTGGAGGCCAGCTCCTTCGCATCGCACATGCCTTGCTGCAGCAACACGGTCACAAGGCATGGCTCTATGTCGACGACCTTCTAGCAATGCTCGCGCAGGCAACATGGCAACAGCAAGCCGTGCTCCTCACATTCTTCATCTCAGCCATCAACGCCCCCATCAGCTGGAAAAAGGCACAGTTGGGGCACCGCATCACCTGGTGCGGCTGGACCTTTCACCTTGATATCGAAGCTCTGCGCTTGGTTGAAGGCAAGCTCGCAAAGCTCCGCGACCAGCTCGAAAAGCTGGCAAAGTCAAAGAAGATCCTCCGCAAGCACCTCGAGACCTCCCTAGGGCTGCTCATGTGGGCCACAAGCACCTGTCCACACCTTAGACCATACCTGGCGCCACTTTACAAGGACTTGCATAGCGGCCGGGGCACATTTCACCAAGTTTTCGCCAGAGACTGGCAACGCTTCGTGGACAGCCTCACCTCCGATGCTGTGGTTGGACATCAGCCCGCAGGCCTTTGGATCACCGCAGGGTCCCAGCTCCTTGAAGTAGGCGCAGTGTCCGTGCAAAGCAAGCAAGACGTCCCACGCGTACCACCTTCGCACAAACCTCAAATGGGTGCGCCTTGCACAGCTCCAACTCGCAATGAAATTCACCTTCGCAATGAGAGCAGGCACGCATTGCTCTGGCTGTCGCATGCTTCCAGCATGACCAGCTCCGCACCCTGCGACAGTCGCCCCTACTGCACTGCATGGCAGCCGCAGACGCCATGGCAGAAGGCGACGCAGTGGGCATAGGAGGTTGGATTAGCACATCCACTGAATTCTTTTGGTTTTCAGAGTCATGGTCAATGACAGAGCTGCGACGGCACTGGCCCCAACTTACCAAGACGGCACAGCCATACATTGCGTGCTTCGAAACTCTTGCGCAACTCGCACTGGCAATGCTCGCGCATCGCAGGTTGCACTCCAGGCACTTCAAGTTTGTGCTTCCAACAGCATCGGACAACACAGCGGCAGAAGCTGGCATCAATAAACTCTTCACCACCACCGAACCGCTTTGCACCTTTCTCAAGTTGGTGGCATCCTGGTCTGCGCAGCACAACGTCCATCTCGCAGTTTCGCATTTAGCTGGCGAGAAAAATGTCTGGGCAGACGAACTTAGCAGATCCAAGCTGCATCGCTTTGCCAGACGCGTTGCAGACAGGGAATGCATCCCGCTGGACATGCTGGCTCGCCCGCAGGGCGTTGTCACGCTGCATCCTCCGCACGCAGCCTGGGTGCAGCCCCTGCTGGACGCACAGCACTAAGCTTTGGCACCTTTTTCGCCTACGAGCTGCATGCTCCGCACGTCGCGAGGCACAGCTCCAGCTAGACGCACCACATCTAGGCTAACCGCAGCTCTTGGCCGCGAAGAAAAGATCTTCCGCATGTTTGCCTCAGCATTTTGACCTTGTGAGCACTGCATGTTTGCTCAGCACTTCACTGCATGCTTTTCTGCTGCAGGTACGATCCCCTCTGACGCGGAGGGGGAAACGACTTTGTCACAGAGGTGCTTGAACCTAAAGTAGGGGTAGAAGTATATCCTCTTCAATGCACTGCATTTCTCGCACCCCGCGCCAAAAAGTTAGCTGTCCGCTTTGACTGCTCTGGTTAGCCAAGCGTAGGGAATGACAACTTGAACGTTACATGTCTTTCTTTTATCATGTATGTTTTAGTTGCGTTAACCTTGCGCTTGTAACGTCATGTGCATTCCCATAGCTTGGCTCCAGCCGCATGCTTAGAAAGTTTTTGCACCCACCCGCCCAACCCTGGGTTTGAACACTGCAAGCATTGCACGCACTGCTTTAGCTTTGCATTCAGGCACGCATTGCCTTACAATGCTCGCACAGCGTTGTTTCCAAGCATTCTTCTCACATACGTTTCACAGGGGGTAGAAGTATATCCTCTTCAATGCACTGCATTTCTCGCACCCCGTGCCAAAAAGTTAGCTGTCCGCTTTGACTGCTCTGGTTAGCCAAGCGTAGGGAATGACAACTTGAACGAACCCGGTTGGGCGTGAAGGGTTTGTGGCTCAGGTATGCCTCCTCAGGTGATTGCGAGGCGCAGGTTTCAGGGTTGGAATCTGAAAAATCATTGTAGACTTGCAGCCTTCCTCATCAGATCCCCTCAATACTAAACTCCCCGACCCCCCTAATATTAAATACTCCTTTTATACCATTGGGAGTATTTAATATTAGGGGAAGGGATTATGTTGGTTTAGGAGATTTTGCATACAATTTGCATCAAGGACTGTACAAGCACTTGCTCGTTTAATGTGGGACAAGCATTAAAGTCAGTGTTGCGTGCGTAGGTTTCGCAGTTTTGCTTGCAGTAGAGCCAAATAGGTTGAGCTTTCGAGCCGAAGCCGTTCACAGGGTCGAGGTAGTAGCACAAGCAAGTCGGAAACAGTTTGGATCATGACGTATGCTCGCGCCTCAGTTGGCGGCTGCCATGCCATTTTGCCTTCGCTTTTCATGGTTCGCATGTTTATTCCAGTTGCTCGTCTATAGTCATAGTTATCGTAGTTTCTATTCTGAATGCCCGTGTCTTCACCATCCTGTTTCCTCAGAGTGATGCACTTTCACCTGTCACAATCGAGATCCTTTGCGCAACTTATGATCAGTCTGCTGCGGTGAAGCTGTCTGTTTTGAAAAACAATCGTGGGATCTCTTTGATACCTTGACCCTCCAATAAAATACCTTGTTGGAAGTCCTAATAAATGTCCTAACCAAAAAACCATACCAAATTCAAAAAGGAATTACATTCGAGGGTCTAGGTATACGTCTTTTTAAAGCAATTGTTCGAAGCAGCACATTTCCCGAAGTTATCACTCGAATTTCATTGCCATGAACTCTTTACCGACATCCATCAAAATCCCTAAACCCTACACCCTAAACCCTGTCATCGCACGTCAAGATTAACAAAATCCCACGTGGCAACTTTGGTCCAAGGGTCCTTCTTACACTTCAAGCCCTAAGCCCGCGTCCTATGTGTGCATGTCGCCGAGGATCATGCGCAGCATTTTTGGAACTCCTTCTGCACTGCCAGCTGCTAAGGGGATTTTGTGGCGCCAGTTTTTGTCAGCACCACCAGCGGTTTCTTGTGTTCAACTTGTCTTCTTCTGACATCCCGTTGATTCTCATTGTGATTATGAAGGTTTCTCTTTCCCATGGATGCCGTTTTAGCATGCGGATATTCAAACAGTTGCGTGAAATCAGGAGTGCGGCGCCAGATGGAGAACTTCTTTGCCATGATCCTGAGCCCGCTTCAGCCATTGCTACTTGCCAAGGTGTTAGCTCGGGTGTTTCGCTAGATGGCCATTGTAGGCTAAGTCGCACCCTGCCATCCCCTCTCATGAAGCCTACTGCGCATTTAGGGGCCCTGCGTCGCTAGAGAGCTTACCCTAATGCAAAGGCATGGATTGATGCTGCCCATTAGTCGGAGTTCTCAGTACTGAGCACGCTTTTGGAGCAATTGCCTGCATCTGCCTGGTGCAAAGCGAAAATCCCACCGGCTTCGTGGCAATCCTTAGAGTAACCCCTGCATGTTCATCAAGGGATTGATCACTCTTGGCATGTCAGGAAGGAGTTCGGGGGCTGGCCTCCATTTTACCTGCTTTGATTTGTTCCCCTCTGCCTTTACAGCCAACACCGCGAACCTACTATAGATTGGATCACAAGTTGGTCGTGCAGAGGGGACATGAGTTTCTGCCCAGGGTGTCTTCGACAGCTCTCTTTCAAGGTAGTTGCAAGTTTCAGCCCATATAGATGAACCGTTTGGTTCCAGGTTGTCACTGCAGCAATGCCCAATCCGAGACTGTTGGCCAACCACTTGCATCTTGAGCACCCAGTTTGAGCGTCGGCCACGCTATGGTGCAAATACAAGCACCCACTACCCGCCCTGCAAGTCTTCACACTGTCCCACTTCCCCGTAATCTTTGTTGGCTCTAACCTGGTGCTGAAGCTTTCAGCTTCGGAAAATCGTTTTAAGTTTCATGCACATTAAAGGCTGCACCGTGGTTGTTACGGTCCAAGTCCATGGCGAGAAGGTTGCACAAAGAGCTATGGCCTATAGCAGGATAGACATGCATGGGCGATGGATTGGACATGCTTCTTTGCGGGCTCGCTGCCTTTTATCTTGCGATTGTGCCTTCCCCTTGCTTTTGCAAAATTGGCCCCGCATGGCACCTGGGCACCTGTTTGAGTGCTGATGCCACAATTCCCTGCCCACACTATGCTCCAAATTTGGCAAGTGCCTCATGCCCACCATCCTTTGTGCGTGTTCCAAAGGAAAGATCAATCCCAGTACATACTAGGTCTCCTTCCGAAGCTCCAATCTGCACTCCGAACTAGAAGTTTTTTGTTGAGCGGCCACTGCTGTCAGCCGCTTGACACCAAGCCTGTAATGCCTGTTCATCTTACCCCAGAAAGTGATGTCCACCTGTGGTGGACTTGCCCTTTCGACGCGTTTGTTCCGTACATTCGACAAATGCAAACAGTGCAAACCTAAATCTCCTCTTTTGGTGCGTCGCAAGACTCGGAGTGTTCTCGATCAGGACGCCCCCAGCCCTGCGAAATATCTGCATTGTGCGAGTCGTGCCAAAAGCCTTGAGTGCTGCACTGCTGCCATGTAGTTCTCTGGGAGTCAGCTCCATAGTCTCGATGCTGCCGCATGCTTCTGCAATTCACGGTGCAAGACCGATTCAGGTCGTTGCCTCTAGGACCTGTAGCATGGTCGTGGACCTCTTCGAACTGAAGATTCTTGTAGCCCTAGTAGAGTTTCGGCCCCAACCTTGACCAGCAAAGCTTAGCCAAGCTTCGCCCAAGCCCTAAACTTTACGAATCCCTAGACCAAAGGTGTCGTACTCACCTGTCTGTGCCTACGGTCCAAGGGTCCCTGGAGGGCAGGGTCGTTTGAACAGGACATTCCTGAGACTCCTGGCAAGCTCGTGCTGTATCATGTGGTTCTGCATGCCACTGTTGACGTACATCTAGAGGCGAGCGCAGTACTGAGACTTGGCCAGAAGAAGTCCCAGCCTGGTGCAGGGTGATTGTCCAGCAAAGAAAGATTGCTGTATTGAAGGTACAACCCCTATATAACCCATATAGAATCCCCATATTATCTCATGCCGGGAGCATGACCTGACATGCACAGCGTGTCCGTTTTGCAGGGGTATCCTTCACACGTGTTGTTCCCGTGGCCCCCTGAGCCTTCTGGTGGTCCTACCGTTGTTGGTGCATGGCAAGTGGCACAGAGCAAGAAGCTTCGTATGTTACAGTCCCCCTTAAGTAGATCGAATATGGATTTGACCATTACCATAATTGGATCCTCATATGATTCTATCTACTTAAGGGGGACTATAGTCTGGGTTTCGCTTTTGGGTGGCACGTCCGCTGGGGTGTGCTGTGGAGGCTGATTTCAGCTGCTTGCGAGGTGCCACTCACATGTCCGGCTGGCAGCAAAGCGGGCAGCATGTTCCAGCCACAGGCTCTTCAGACCTCACGCATCAAAACTGATTGCACCATATGCTTAGAAGTAAGGGCGAGAAGTCTGTGGGGAAGCCACGCAGCAAAAAGTTGGGTCTCATTCAATCCGGAAGAATGGTCGTAAACCTTGCCGATTGATTCCGCAAGCATTGCTGTTTTGTACAAGTAGCGACTGCGATGACAACGTGCTTGCCGGCTGTGCCTTGGAATTGCCAAATCTTGTTCCTTGCCTGAGCAGCACACTTTGCAAGCGGGAAGGGGCAGTGTACGCATGTATGCTAGGGACACAGCACTCGTCCCATCTCTCCTGCTGGTTTTAAAGCCATTACATGCCTCAATGCCCCATGCAATTTGACTGGCCCGTAACAGACCTGGCTCCGGCTGACTCGTTCCTCGCCTTTGCAGCCTTACTTTAGTTGTTTCCTACTTCTGTCCTGTCTGCGCAAACACGTCTTCTGCAGCCTTCTTATGCACCACCTAAACGAGGTGATGGTCCGCAGTGTCGCCTTGGAAGACTGGGAGCCCACTGTACGTGTGGTAGCTGAAAATTGGCACCCTGCTTGAGCAGCGCACAGACAAAGCACCAGAAGTTGCCCCAACTTCGATAGCGGCTTTATCTAGAGAGGATTGAGTTGCAGCGCTGGCTTCGGCGGCTGTAAGTACAAATGAGCTTTGAGCGATTCAATCCTGAATGTTCCAATCACGCAAACCCCCGTAGTTGCCTTACATCGGGAGTGCCTTCCAATCATCACCCAAAGAAGCCAAGACGTTCCCGGCGTTCGTTGAACCTTGAAAGGGCCCCATGATTCCGGACTTATCATAGCGGAGAAAAGCAGCCGATTGTGTGGAAGGACTGCCAGGTGCGTTACCCTCTACCGCTTTTGAAGCACAACTCAAGTACCAGCCAGCCTTGGCCGAAGCTGTTCCATGAATTTAGCCGGGTTTGGGGTGTAGGTTTGTCCGCGCCGCGCTACAATGTTATATATCCTGACAGTGCCCGAAGCCTTGCACAGGGTCCGACAAGCAACATGAGCGGCAAAGTCCCAAGGCCCCACATCAAAGACTCTTGTCAAACTGCCCACCGGATCTCACCATGGGCCTGGTTGGACGCGTTGGCAGCCTCTCAAAAGAACCCTGCAGCGATGTCAACTGTACGCATGCTTGCTGCTCTTGGACGGTAGATGCTAGGTCACCTGGTGACAGCAGAGAAGCGACGGTGGCCTCCCGGTTAGGCAGGGGACAGCGTTCTACATGCCTCAATCATGTGAATGTCGTGTAACTATAGTTGCTTGTTTTGTCTCGGGGTGAGGTGGTGGCAGTGTCCAGGCCTTTTGAGGTTTGTCATGATCTTCTCAGCATCCTCAACGCAAGGGGTCAGGGACAACGCTCTTTACATCATCCGCGCGGCGAGTAGTGCGGCTTGCAAGCATCAAATCCACAGGGTTGCACTTGTCGCAAAGGGAATTTCCCAGCCACTGAGAATCTTCCAATCACAAGATTGCCCAATGTTGCGCCCCAGGCAACCATGCAGAGAGCTCAGGCCTTCAGCAGGCGTGAAGGACATGTGAGATCAAAGCCGTTCAAACTCTTTGCAGAGATCTTGAGCCGCTGCTGCATCCGGGCCGGTGCTCAAACCTCAAAGAAAAACATACAAATGGTGCATGATGGTGCAGCACATGTTGTTCCAGCGCCTCCCAGACACATGTCATTGGGGGTGCCTTAGCTGTGTGAATCTCGAAGATTGGTCATGACGTCTCTTCATTCTGACATCGTCAGCGACATCATTCAGCTCAAGCCACTATTCCTTGGCAAGTTGAGCTGCGAAGCCAACATGACCCGGAATGTGTCCTGTCCCGTGAGGGGCATTTCAGACGATGTAAGGATGATGAGGGAAGGAAGAGATGCGGAAAACGCAGGAAGCACAACGGCCAGGTCGGGTGCGACATGCTACAGGATAGTAGCCGGAGAGAAGCCTAACTAAGGGTCCACATGGTGCTGGAATTCTACCTTCCTAGCCTTTTTGGCTAGCTTCGTCCTTGACTTGATCTGACGTCCGAGATTGCATCGACACGTGGCCAAAGGGTGAGGACCTCCGTCGGAATGCGCGAGCGGTGCGTGCTGACAGCAAGCAGCTTACCCGCCACGCGCCTCTCAAAATTCGACATGCGTGCCTGTCGGCTTGGACACGAACCTGTGCGACTTGCCGAATCCGGTTCACGACTTGTGTTCCAATTGGTCTTTGATACAATGCCTTGCCATCACCGAATGCCAGAGTTCCGGGTGTAGGGGTGCATCCAGTGCTTTAAGTGCTCATATTGCTTGAGGCAATATTCCCTTGACAGCCTCGCGAGTCCCCAAAAGCATCTGCAGTCTAGAATTGGACCTCCAAGCCATTGCCCTGAAATTGAAACCTGTGCAGCCCGCAGGAAGACCAGCATGCATCATTTGCATTGCCTGCATGTCCCTTGCAAAGACAGGTAGTATCAGCGCGAAGGGCTTGCTGCTAAGACCAGGTCAAAGGCATCGAGGGATGCTGCGTCCGTTTGGAAATTCTTCGTAATCTCCTCTACGCACATTGAAACCCACCAACCCATCTACTATTGAATGTTCCCTATAGTTGCTTGTTTCCAACAAAGCTCTGCACTCTTTCGTTGCGGCACCTTACCTTTCCGATTCTGGGAGTTTTGGGAGCCGATCCAGCAGCAGGACAATCAGCGAGCCCAGAGCAGGCCCTCTGGGCAGGTGTTAAACACACAAGCTTTCCTCAAAAGCGTTACGTACACAGCCGGAATCTTCTGCGAAGCCCGGAAGCCCCAAAGCCACTAAGCCCAGTTCATTTGGTAAGCTTGTCTCATGGTTTGCCACCCTCAGCTTCATGCCATCTGAAGCTCACCCGGAAGTATCAGTATTTTGGTAGCAAAGCCGCGTTGCTGCAGCTTTTCGTGCCAGACCCTAGCCTTGAGATATAGTCCCCCCCTTCAGTAGATAGGGTTTAGGGTTTAGGGTTCCCCCTTCAGTAGATAGAATATGGGGTGTATGGGGATCAAATACTAATATACCCAAAGTCATATTCTATCTACTGAAGGGGGATTATAGCATGTCCAAAGAGCTCGGATTCCCTGCTAGGACTAGTTTTCAGTTGCCCGGCCCTCCATCACATAGGCAAAGCAACATAGCACACAAGAAGCAGGGGTTGCTCAGTTTCCCGTCAGCTCCTTAAATGTCAACTCACCCTCTTCCGGAGCAACCGCTTTGTTTGTCCATGCTTTTCCAGTGTGCCAGCGCTTTCCAGGAACATTTCCCTTTAGCTTAGAAGCCCCGCCTGCCCTAGGCACATCTGCAAAGTGCGATGCCACCAACATTCAACCGCAATCATCCGCAATCAGGTCTTTGGGTTGTATCTGCGTAACCTGACAAAGCCATTCTGCTGGTTAATGCGTGAAAGCTACCACGATCGTTGACTTCTCTCTGCTTCAGGTGCAGTTGAGAGACTGAACTTCAAGAGCCGCCTGAGTGTCTACAAACCTGAAACCTGGAAATACGTGGTAGTTACCCAAAATCAGGGGACCCCAGTATAGACCCTAAAATATTGGAATCCTTACTATGGGGATCTCAAAAAAGGTGCCCCACCATTTTGGGAAACCCCACATGTATGATGAATTCCTAAACTCTAAAACCATTTGAGCCTAAAACCCTAAAGCCTAAACCCCCCTAACCGTGAATGACTTGGAAAGATGCCAATCAAGAGCTGTGCAGAAGTTGCCCGCATGCCGCCTAACGCAGTGCTCGGAGCCTCAGACTCCCAACCCTAAACCCTAAACCCTACACCCCTAAACGTCCAGCATGGGAGATGGGCAAAGCCGTTACTGCGACCTTATTCAGCCAGCACTCTAAGGGGGATTTAAAGAGGAAAAGGTACTACTTTTGCATTTACATGAGGGTTTGCATTTCAATGGCAAGGAAAGGTAGGTGTCCAGAAATCCTTCCTTTCAAGCCTTTCACTTGTGTTTCACACTTCTCGACATGCGTACCTCATGCCGCAGAGGCAGTGGCAGGGTGTTTGAGAACGCTGCGCCACCAAAGCCTAGATCCTACAACCTTCATCACCCGGATTGGCTGCTAGTGTCTAGGCTTTGAACACATTTGTTGCAGCTAAGTAATAAAGGAAGTGCCTGCGCTCACAAGTCGAGGATTTGCCTTTCTTGTGCCTTCCACAACCATTGCGCATGGCTTGCGCGCATCCTCGCATTCAGTAAGGTGTTTGCAGGCTTCGTTCTGCATGCATATGCCTCAAGAAAGGGGTTGAATTGGATGGTAGACTTAAGGCACCAGTTGAGCTAGCTGCAAGAGAACGGATATCATTCTATTCAAAACATGACCATTTGGATTTGTGCTCTTTCAACCGCGTTCACATGGGGAACATGACGCCTGACCTTCCTGGATGCGTGATTTTGACGAGATCTAATTACTAGTCTCCAGATGCGGCAGCATTATTTTAGATGAGAGTTGGGGGTCGATTTCTTAACGTTGGACTGTCCGTTTACATGGTGTTTGTACTTTCTATCCGGGACTTCCTTGCCTTCGCCCTAACCGCTGTGTTCCACGGTGTTTCGAAGTGCCTCATGGCTGGAACAGGCCCAAAAGTTTGTAGGGTCTAGGGCATGCTGGGTGGTATATCCCTCATCTGCAAAAGCAAGGCAGCCGGCACGGGTGTCAGCAGAATTGAGGCGGGCACAGAACGTACCTGGGTGCAGATGCCATCCAAATTGCCAAGGCGTGTTCAGTCTGGTCTTTGGGAGCTCTTACTTACTTGGCAGCGAGTTTCAAACTTGCAGGCTGGCTGTAGTCCTAAACCGTAGACCCTAAACCTTAAACCGGACCAGGCCATCACCGGATTAGGGGATGGATGGGAGGCAGGCACTTGCCAAGACAGCCCACCTCTTACTGCTTAGCCGGTCCTCACATGGTGTTTGGGTGAGAGCTAGTCACATCATGATTTCTGTTGCCTTCTGCTACAAAGCAACCAGGACGCTTTAAGTCGCACACTTCTTTGTTTTCATCCGGAATGACACCACATGGTGCCAGACAGCACTGCTGAAATGACATGATGGAGGACCTTTCATTGACGGAGGATGACAAGGGAGATGTTACGCCAAAACCATCTTTCTGTACCCATGAATATTAGGTGCCGTAATATCATCTATAACCCAAAGGGGCCCATAATTTTGAGAACAATCCAAATAGAGACTCCCCTGAACTTATGCGCTGGACATGCAGTCTTCCAGGTGGTTTCAGAGAGCCCCGGATTTTGCCTTCATTGTGTCTGTGTCTTTAGCATCAGGCTGGGTGCAGACCAAACCACGGAGCCGTGTGAACCTTTTCTGAGGAAGCCTAGCCCAAAAGCCTAAACCCGAAGCTTGTCAAGCAAGGTTGTTGGGTGCTGGCAGGCAGCAAGTGTAGTAGGGCAAGGCGGAATCCTGTAGGTGAAGTCCAAGGCCATTTCTGCTTCGCTGATGCACCTTTGAAGTCTGTGGGTCCCTTTAGCAGTACCTGTGCGCTTATGCATCTATGCAAAACGCAAGAAAAGCATTAAGCCTTCGACCAGTGGCGGCACGCTTCCTCCGCACAATTGATGGAGGTGCCTTGCCTTTCCCTGGACGGAGGGAAGACATCGAAAAAGCGGGTGCCTTGCCTTTCCCAGGCCAACGACAAGGTGTCAAACAAAAGCACATAGCTATGTGCGGTGCCAGCAAGGTAAAGGAGGTGGCCCCCTTCTGGGAGACCTCTGCCTTCTCTACATCTCCCTGTTCTATCAACTCCTGAGCTGGGAGGTGTGGGCCTTGCTTTGAGTCTGACCGTGCAACCTGAGGTGCAACAAGGGATGCAGTCAAAAAGGGGGGGTTATGGGTTATGGTTTGGGGTTTAGGCAGTGCTTCCTTCATTGGTTTTTCTTGGCAATTCAGAGAGAGATGGACCATGCAGAAAGGTGTCGCTAAAACATCAAAACTGAAATCGTAGTTTCCATTTTCATTTCCATTGTTTTAGTACCTTCCATTTTCTTTCCATTTATCCCTATATAATCCCTAAACCCTAAACTCGAAAAAATGTAGCAGTAAAATAATGTAGCAGCTTCCATTTTTTCTTTTCCACGATCCCTGTGGGGCAACATGTCCGGAAGTCTCTTCTTGCTTGACGAATTTTATTTTTCTGAGGTTCTAAGGTTTCAGTGCCCCAAGTATGGGCCCTTAATATGGGTCTAGGGCTTAGGGATTATAGGCTTCACGGTTTCTGAATCACCCTAGCCATGAATTCACGTAAATACTTCCAGGCAGGGCGACGATCCATCAAGAAGCATTCTTTGACGACTTGTCGTTTTCCCTAAATCCTAAATCCCTGAACCCTGAATTCATAAACCCTAAGCCTGAAATCCTTAACCACTAAACCCCTAAATGCAATTAA
Organism: Symbiodinium pilosum; assembly: GCA_905231905.1. NCBI lineage: Eukaryota > Dinophyceae > Suessiales > Symbiodiniaceae > Symbiodinium > Symbiodinium pilosum. The sequence goes on along the minus strand of CAJNIZ010045190.1, from coordinate 23,713 downwards.
ACGCCGAAACCTTAAGTATTCTTTACTCCCCTGGATCACTCTTCCACCACTCCGGGTTTGCAGTCTTCCTTCGGAACTAGGTTTCATGTGGAGGTTGATGTATAGGTTTTATGGTTGTTAGGGCAGTTGGTAGTTACCCAAAATGAGAGGACCCCAATAAAGACCCTGAAATGCTACAATACTTCTTACGCGGACCCTCAATAACTTGCCCCCAATTTTGGGAAACCGTAAACCCTATAATATTCTCCATATGTCTTACCTCTATATCCTCTTTGAAGCTACTCTGTACCCCTACTTTTGGGAAAGCCCCGTTTGCTGCAGGCTTGAGGGAAGGGGCCGAACACAAAAAAGCACATGTTCACGTGCTACCTGCTAGATCTTACGTGGGGTTCCAAACAGGGGTTTAGGATTTAGGGTTGCCCAACATAGACTCTCCCAAAATGCTATAATCCTCATAATAGGATAGACGCCCATCATCTTGGAAACCCCCAATCTATCCTTGCCCCGAGTCTTTCTTCAAAGTGGGATTTCGAGGATGTTTCCAAGTTCCTAGCCATGGGTTTCTAGTGCCCCTCACTCAATTGGGTTTTTAGGGGCTTATTGGGTGCATAGGTAATATACAAGGCCACTAGAATTGAGGACCCATACTAGGGGCCCATAGTTCAAGCCTTTCAACGTTTCTCTACTCAGACCCTGGGACTCCGATGCAGGATGCAGGACCCGGTTTCAGGGCCGTGAAACATTGATGCAGGATACCGCTGGATGAAGAATCCTAAGCCCTAAACCCTGAACCCTAAACCAAAAACCCTGAACCCTAAATGGGGTTCCTAAAATTAGGGTGGGGGTCCCAATAACAAGGATTATAGTATTTGGGGCTCTTTCTTGGGGTCCCCTTATTCAGGGGAACTACCAAATCCTAAATCGCGTGTGGCTCAAAGTTAGCTTTCTTGAGATTCTGCACCAGCAGACATCTTCTTGTTGTCTGATCGACTCGGAGAGCCACAGCTGCTGGGCACGAGTTGTAGTCAGATTGCTGTGTGGATCTAGGGTATAGGGTTTAGATTATAGCTCCATGAAACAGTTTTTTTCAAAGCCTCTGAGTTTTGACACAGGAAAGCTGCAGCTTGGCAGCGTGGCAATGCATATCATGCAGACAGCGATTTGGCTGCTAGTGTCTGGGACATTTCTGGAAACAGGTTTAAATTATCACGAACCAGAATTCCTATGCCATCTTTTTAAAGCGGCAAAAAAAACAGGTATCTACAGAGCCGCAACCCTAAACCGAAAATAGTGATTTTCATTTTCTTCTCCATCATTCTTATACAACCTCTATATGATCCTACATGAGCTATAGTCTAAACTCCTTAAAGGGGGATTATATAGGGGACTACTATAGGGCTTATTAAGGGGGATACTAGGAGTTTAGACTATAGCTCACATAATCCCCTCCCTGAACCCTAAACCC
>CAJNIZ010045189.1:22631-46012 GCA_905231905.1 Symbiodinium pilosum | reverse complement strand
TATTTGGCTCAAGGAAAATGTGAGCCTAGCTGTTTGCTAGCTTTTCCTCTTGTACACACTTGTTGTTCGTGTGTTCAACTATCTCTAAGCTTAGAGTGGAGTTGGTGGTCGGTGCCCCCGCGTCCGAGTTTGGGACAGACGAATCTACAAGAAGAGCATGGTTCGTAATGATTTGCATATCCACCAGGCAGTGGTCTTCCATTGTTTGGTGGATCGAGACTCGGCCAATTCTGCCTGGCCAATGTCTCAGCGTGCTTCCACCACCTCCCATACCTCCACCTCCTCCTCTGCAACCCTCCCAGATAGTTGTGCAATATTTGCGCATTAAGGTCGTAGTTAGAGGTTGAAACTCAAGTTGTGGGCCGGTAGTGGCTCCGACACCTAGCAGGGAGACATGTCGATGCAGGACTTCTGCCAAAATAACGTAACACAGTATCCACAGCAAGAGATGGATGTAATCCACAGTGCTGGGTGTTGCTTGGATTGGTACGTAATCTATAAAACGCGCGGTCGCAAGAAAATCTTCTTGATTCGGACAAGGCAGTGCGCAACATCCCCTCATCTCCAGTAGGTTTGGAATACTGACGCAAGTGGTGCCAGAGAGAAAGGGCTCCTTTGCTTTGACCCATGTCTTTTTCTGGGAAGCGGAACGGGGTCCTGAAAGCTTTGGGAGTACCCTGCAGCTCTTGGGACAGAAGCAATTTGAGGTCCGAAGAGAAGCGGGCGTGGTGCTGTGAGAATGAGGGTATTGCTTGCGAGGCGGTGGGGCTACAAGTGCTTCGTCTGTTCAGGTTTCCACGGGATTCACCGAAGCGAAAGACAGAGAATGTATTGCCATCATGTAACATGATGTCGTGTTCTTTGACTATTGGTGGCCAAAGCCTTCATCTTGGTTGCGCGATTTTGCTCCAAATAGTTTGTTGCTTAATCATGCAGCGGCTCTATTCTTGGCCTCTCAGAATCTTGCAGGCTGCCTTCCACTGCAGCGTGGCTGTTGGGAATTACCAGTTGGCCTGGCACTTCTCCCAGCTCCTCCACTAGTGTTGTGCGCAAATCCTTCAGCCGCAGCACCCCTCTGAGAAGCTGGATGGGCGTCATGATTCCCTCTTTATAATACACACTACATAGAGTTTCATCTTTGAACGTGCTCCCCATAAAACAGCCCTTGAACCAAAACAAGGCGTCCCCGCCCGGAGAACTTCTCAGGTCGCTGCAGAAGAAGCGGTACTGCTGCAAGCACACTGGGATTGGCTGCGAGGCGCCAGCATAGGAGCCGTCGGATTACTAACAGCTACCATTACATGGTTCAGTGCTTGAACTACGGTTGCTGGTCACGCCCCTCCCGTCAATTTTGGCTTGCCAGATACCGCGTGCAGCTGTTTCTTAGTACTCAGCAGACTTCAGCATGCACCAACTCACTGGAGCAATCTTAGAAGAAGTAAACGCGCAGGCCTAGTCTCTTTTGCCAGAGCCACCAAACAGGAGGTCCGTTTCCTGTCAAAGCCTAGCTCCGTATGCTGTACTCTGTAGCCTTCAACAAGATGAGCTTAAAGTTGGCCTGAGAGCCTCTGCTGGCAAACACCATGCAAGACTTTGCCTATTTCAGGGCCTCCCAGATGAGATAGTGCGGACGACCAGAGCTCCCCAAGTGGATCCAGGCGGTGTTGCAGTCCACTGATAGGAACGGGTTGAGGTTGAGGAGTACAGGTCTTGCAGTCTTGCTGGCTTTATACAGCTTGGCAACAATGGGTTCAGCAGATCTTTGTGGTAGTGTGTACGCGCTTGATATAGTATAGCAGATCGGTTCAAGACATGCAGAACTGCGGGAGGCAGAGTACCGAGAATAGGAGGGCCTTTCCAGACATGATCACACACAGCATTATCATTGGGATAATGGAATCAATGGCACTTCTTGCCTGTCCTTGAAGCATCATGAACAGGCAGAATATGTAAGTGATCGCACAGGATGTCATTGCCGCCGCGAGAGCCTTGAAAGCTCAAACCTGAACCAAAGTTTTATGAATGGAAGAAACATTAGGGGAAATAGGTACCCATTGGGGTAATATTAGGGTTATATTGGGATTATATGGGGATAATGGAAAAGAAAATGGAAACTTCTACTTAGGGTTTCGGGTTTAGGGTGTAGGCAGCCTTGCAGGATGCACAGAAGCATCTGAGACGGCTCCTCACAGGCCTCAAGATCCCAAACGGGTTATAGGATGTATTTAGGGGGATATATAGGGGTTATATAGGGGTATATAGGGGGACATATATGGGGGTATATAGGGGTATATAGGGGGGTATATAGGGGGGTATTTAGGGGTTATATATAGGGGCAATGGACAAGAAAATGAAAACTACTATTTAGGTCAATTTAGGAGTGGCTGGAAGCTGGAGTTGAAATTCCCACATTTGCAGCTCCCCCTAGTGGTAAAGGGTTCGTAAATTGAAAAACCAAGCATAACGTTCCAACCCCGGTAGTGGCTACGACGGCAATGCCTGATGATCATGATAATGTGGACGGAAGTAGCAGCACACAGCAGCAAGAGGAGTAGGGAGAGCAGGAAGAAGCATAGCAAGAAAAGCAGTCTGCTTCATGATTCTGAACATCTGTCGCGCCCTGCTTTTGAGCGGTGGTTCAGGCAACCTTCTGGCAAAGGCCCCAGTGGCAGATTGGCCGGAAGATGGAGGTTCCCCAGCAGGTTTTGTGGCTTTATGAATTAATATGTTTTCACATCATTACTACTCTTACTATTGCTATGATTATTTTTCGTAGTAGTACAAGTACTATTTCGGTCAGCAGTTCAAACAAAAAGATTACAAACAGATTGGCAAGATGGCCCATCTAGGAGTTGCAGAAGAGGTTCAGAGGCTTCGAATGTGACTCAGAGGTTCCTATTTAGGGGTCTTGAAGGAGGATTCTGTCTTTTTGCAGTTTAGGTAGGTCATATTTCAAGGCAGGCCAAACTTCAACGCTTAGCAATTCTTCGCTGAGTTTGCCAGACAGTTGTCGGTAGATTTTCTGAACTGCAGCAGCCCTTCCAAACTGCATGATCTGGATCATGGCGCTTATCATTTGGTGCACTGCAATCGCCACTATCGTTCTCAACCACGCTGCCCTTCAATGGCAAAAGTAGGAACCATCAAGACCATTCTTGACTATAAGCTGAGACGGCAACCGTTCCAGTTGTCCGCACGGCTTTGCATCTGGGTCTTCGTTCTATGGATTCAGCAAAATTATGGGAATGCAGGCATGAAAGGGCAGCCAGTAGTCACATGCAATTTGTCCGTAGGCCATCCGCTCTTTGCCATACTTTGTCCCACAAGCTGATCTGGTATATGCTTTGGCTGCAAAGAGCCTACTCTTCATTGTGACCAACTTTCAATCTTAGCACCTCTGGAAGAGAGTTCCATGCCACTGAATCAGCAAGTCTGTGCTGTCATGTCAGATGACGGGGAGAATCTGGAGCCGCAAGAGGACGGGATCAGCCAGTCAGCCATTCTCAACCCGAAAGCCTCAATTGGCCTTGCAAAAAAACTTGGACGGCAAGGACATCATAGCATTTGAAGTCGTCAGGGTTTGCTCAGTTATGTCCTAGCACTTGAATCAGGATGTCTTCATGCCCTGTGATGACATCTCTCGCCGAGGGCTGTTTGTTGGGGCAGTGAGGCAGGATGCTCCCGATGACTGTAGTTCTCCGAGCGCCTTACAAAAGCCCGGCAGTACGTAAGTGGGCTTCAGACTGTGGCAGGCAAAGCAAGCATGTCAAAAACGCGTTGCTTTTGAATCCCTGAAACCTCTTTGGGCTCTTCACGTGCAGACACTGTTTCTGTACATATGCGCAATTCTCTAGCTTAAGTTGTCCTTTGTGTGCGGAAAAGCGGCCTGGATAAAGGCAGCACTCAGGACCTAGTAGAGGAAGGGCACTTGATTTAGCGCCGACACCCCACTTAATGGGCACACGATTTGGCACAAGATGCACAAGGGGCTCTTCACTGAAAAGGGCCAAAGCAGGAGACTATAACCCCAATATATACCCTATTATAATATAGTAGTTTCCATTTTCTTTTCCATTTTCCCAGTATTACCCCCATAGATTCAACAGAACGGCGGCCCTAAGCTGAAGGCGGAAGGAAGGGCAAGCTTGCTGGGAGATCTGCGCGCAGGACTGAACTAGCGGAGCCCGACCTGTGCTATTGCTCATAGCTTTTTTTTCTCCTTGCATGATCACCAGATGATACTGCCATTCAACCCAAGCCCTGTTCAAGTCATTTGGCCTCTTACATCGTCTTGGCAGTTTAGGGCTTTGTTCAGGCAACCGTGTGGCTTGGGCAGTTGCGGGGCTCATGGTGCACGTATCTGATTCTATGGGCGCCGTGGTGGGTTTGCTGAGCAACTGGACACTCTGAGCTGAAGAATACGTTCCAGGAAGAGCACGGATCCAGTAAATATGCAAAAAGCTCTTCATGCTTATGCCATCTCAGGTTATGCAGCTAAATCACATCCTGTCTGGAACCCTTTTGTCCTGGACCCTGAGAATGAGTCTCTTGCTGTCCCTCTCTGCAGTAGTGCCATTACTGCGGTCATTTGTTTCTTATCCATCTCATGATGACAAGAATTCTTTTGGTGTCCCCGTGTCGGCATGCGCTTGCCTGTTGCTAGCAAACAGGGAAGGAATGGGGTACAATAGGGATTCTAGGAGTTCATTCCTAACGCGAGGCAATTTGAAGCGTGCAGGAGAACTGGCGCATGTGGCTTGCACAGTGGCTCGCCCTTGCACTGCTCTTCGTGCTCTGGTGCCTGGCATTTTGGCAGGCAAGCGGTTCCAATTCCGCACGGGTTCATGGGGATTTAGAGGGTCAGGCTTGCGGACGTTTACTTCACCGGGCTCATATGAGAACTCGAGTTGGGTTAGGGGCCAGGTGTCGCATCAGAGTTTGAGGGTAGGAAATCTAAGAGAAGAACATGGGTGGTGCCTTCAAGAATTGAATTGATTTTTCTTGGCTGGTTGGCCGAGATTTGCATATCCAGAATCCTCAGGAAGGGTACTTACAACCATTGCCGTTCAGTGGGTGCCTCCAAGATTTTGATCGCAACAGTGCCGCACAGATTGTCAGAAATGGAATCCAATTAATTGGCATGCTGGAAGAGCGGAAGCTCGGCAAGAGGCGTACTCTGGCCTTGTGCGGGTAGTAGTTCGGGTTGGATGTTCATCCGGCAACTTTGGGCCTAAGCCCTAAACCCTCAAACCCTGAACCTTAAACCCTAAATCTGAAGATCTGGAGGCCTGTTGCCCTGCCTGTTGCTGCTGCTGCCGGTCCCGGCGCGAGCCCGCCATAGGCGAGCTCTGGGCCCGGGAGCCCAGGATGACCTGGGTACTGCAACATTGGGGTATACTCCAGCTAATGGAGAATCAAATGGAAAAGAACATGGAAAATGACATGGAAATTCTAGGGTAGCTAATCGGGATTAGGGTTTGATGTGAGCTACAGTGTAAGCTGTAAGCTCCTTAAGGGGGTATATAATATACGGGATTATATCGGGCTCCTATCGGGTTACTCAGGGGATACTAGGAGTTTTCATCATAGATCACATGAATTGCATAAGCACTGTGGTGCGTTGGATTTAGTCTAGGAGCATGGGTTAGCTGCTTATTTTTAGGGTCAAAGGTCCGGTGTAGTTTTTAGGGCAAGAGAGCATCGTGATTGAGTCTCCTTGCTCGTAGACAGGATCCCAGCAAACTCACGCATGCAAACTTTGAAAGCATGAGTCTACAGAGATCTTACACGGAAGTCCCTCCACATTACTTTGGTGGAATCTTGAATAAGGACCCGCCTACTTCATTCGTAAAGCGACTCAAATCCAGGCTCGACGCGTGGTGCTGGCGAATCGCTTCTGGCTTCAGGTCAGCGGCTCTGAGGGGGTTGTGGGGTTTCAGGGGATGTCTCAGAACTACAGGTCCTTTCCGTTCACTTCCATTTAGATCACCAGGCAAGGCCATGCTCCCCTTCACAGCCTAAATCCCAACCTTCAACGCTTTGGAGGTTCTCGGTCGCAGTCGCTCCGAATTCTCAGATCCTACACCTAGAATCTGGAACGCGCAGCCAACCAGTTTAGATCTCAAGGTCTCGACTGCAAATTCATTCTAGTCTCAAGCAGCCCACGTGGTGTTCTCGGCTGACAGGCTCCACTCCTGACTGCAGGCGTGCTCTGGCTGATTCTCACAGGCGGGAGGGCCCAGGATCTTGAGCGCATGAAACAAGCTAGGTTGCGTTATTTCACATTGTTACATGTGCAAGACTTTGGTCACTTCACACAGCCCTGCCCAGCTGGTCCGGTTCCCAATACAACGGGAACTGAAAACTCTTGAAACAAGTAAACAGCGGGGCACCTTTCTTGTGCTTGGATTACCCAACCCATTGCAGCCACCTTCAACGCCCAGCCATCTCTGACATGGGAGCAATCTGTTTTTTGCATCGACCCACCTCTAAACAGAGGTTCCGAAGGGAACATGGGGAGAAGCAGGGGACAGATGGGTCGGGTCTGCAATTCCAGGGCCTGGATTCCTGATCCTGGAAGTCGAAAGGCCTGCTGATTCGGAGCTTTAACAGTCTCAATTCAGTGTGGGTCGTCAGGCAGGTAGTCGATTTCAAGAACGGACGCTGGGTAGACTCGTTGGACAATTTCTCATGAGCAGCTATAAAGACTAGCAGGAAGTGTAAGCGCTCCGTAGGCTTAAGCATCCGCCCTGCTGCATCCACGCCAAATCTGCAGCGTCTCATGGTTGGAGCTTTTCCATCTGAAGCTCATCGTGATCTAGATGCCACCGATGAAGTCTCAACTGTTGTGTGAATGTCAGCCCCAGAGCAAGCCCACCTGAAAGCCCGCAATTTTGCCTGCTGCAAGTAGTGTTCAATCCATGCAAGCCCAAGCCCCAGGAAACCGCTGCTCTTTTTGACGGGTTCAGATCAGCTTGGGATGATTTAAGAATGCAAAGTATCAGCCATATTCTGGGGATCATTATTGGGATATCTAGAATTGGATAGTCTTTGCTGGCTGCATGACAGCTGAGCCCTGTGCCTTCCATAAATCCTGAAGCTCCGCCTGCGATCAAAATCTAAACCCTGAATCCTGCAGGTCTGCAGTTTGCTACAAGGCATTGCTCAGCGGGCTACTAGCGCTGCCACCACTGCCGCCGCCGGCTGCCCTAGTTGACCGGTGGGGCTTCTCAATTTGCGAGAAGGACCAACTTCTGTTGGCAATGGGTCCTAATTGTTGCAAATGCATGTGTTCTAGCGCGTCGCGAAGCCTTGAGACCCAGCTGAAGTACTGCCCTCACGCAATGATGGTGAATATGAAGGGGGTTGCGATAGCCAGGGTCCGCAGTCGGTAGGTGGTGAGCCCGTTCTCTTTCTGTGCGACATGGCTGAGTTGAAGCAAAGCAGGAGTTCCTCAAAGTTCTGAGTCCTCCAAGTTGGGATTCTTGTCTTTTGGGAGTGCACCATTCTACCTTGTCGTTCTGAACCGTTCAACGAAGCTCACTGCGCTCCCAGACCTCTTTCGCAAGTCAAGCATGAAGCGCGCTTTCATCAAGCAGCCAAGTGAGATCTTGCAGCACCTGATTTGTCCCCCGAGGAATACGATTCCTACTGGTTCGTAGTAGGCAATAAGGGAAGGGGTTATATAGGGATTATATTCCTTTATTCCCTATCAAGGACCAGTAAGGATTTCCTAAAAATAGGGGACTCCAATATAGTACCCCAAATATATGACCCTTTTTATGGGGACTCCCAAAAGGTACCCCTAATTTTGGGAAACCCTTACCGTAAACCCTATTAAAAGCCTTATTCACCTTATGTCGCCTCTGTATTCCCTTTGAAGGTATTTTTGGGGGACAGCCAAAAAGGTATCCCAAATTTTGGGACACCCTAAACTTAACCTAAAACCCTAAAAATCCTTCTATTCTGCCCCTGTATAACCCCTATATAACCTCTGTATTCCCCCCTTTTAAGGTAGCCCACCACTGTAAGATTTCCTTGTCTGCCGGCCTTGCCCAGGGAGCTTCCGAGCTGGCTGGCATGGTTGTGGATAGTGGAGGCCTCGAGGGCTCACGGCCCAGCCTTCGGCTGTTAGAAACCGTTGCAGAGCTTCAGCATGAAGTTTCGGTTGACCGGTCACTTGTTTCTCTGAGCCTTGCACTTTCTCTGAGCCTTGTACTTTCAATTCAGGTTTGAGAAACATTTGCCATTGGCGACTTCTGTACCTTGAGCATGCACCTCGAAATGTAAACCCTGCAGCTTCAATAGCAGGACTAGCAGCTGGTCTAGCAGCCCGTCGCATGCTGACAAAGCCAGGATAATCTCGGCAGCATCATTGCCTTCATAGTGGCATTCGTGCGGTGGAACATTGCCGAGGCGACATGGCCCAAGCGGTACAGTTAGATCTTCTAGGCAGTAAGCTGAGGTCTTGCTGCGAACATGTGCTCTGATTCTAAGTGCGCTATACCCACGCACCTAGGCTGAAGTTATTTGGAATAGGCTAGAGGGGTAGGATTGTAAAGACCCTTTCGCAAGGTGGTGCATGTACATACTAGCCGGGTACTTACTAGCCGCTAGAATCCCGACCTGATGCCCTCAACTGCTAAGCCGCTAAGCCCTGGCGCGAGCGAGCCTCAACCTGTACAACTTAAGCTAGCCACGGGCCTGATGTAGCTAAGAGCCCGCCAAACTGTACTGAATAGTTTGGGTTTTTTGTGCATATACATATATATATATATATATATACATATATATATACATATATATATATATACATCTATGTGTATTGCTGGCCCTGCTGGCCTGTATCTCTTCAGGTAGTTTTAGAAAGCATTGTTCACCACCAGCGCTGGGCTCTTATCCTGCAGCCAGTGGATCTGAGCTCAGAAGTATAAGCCGGCGACTGTTCTGAAAGATGCCTGCAGGCCGTCTGCTTTCCGGGGAACTATTCTTACTTGTCCTTGAGGGTCCAAGGACCACAGTAGATCGTCACTTTACTTTGAGTTTAGGGCCGGAATATGGGGCTTCTAGCACCTGCGCCTTTTCCCTGATACTGTGTGGCCGTCCCATACACCAACTGCTCCCACCGCCAGTTTGTTGGTCGCTGTCAGCGCCACGATGTCCCTGAGGCATTTCTGGGCTGTTGCCAAAGAGATGCATGCCTTCTAGGTATTGTTCCCCCTCAAGTAGATAGAATATGGCTGTGGGTATATTATACTAACATCCCCATATAGCCCATATTCTATCTACTTAAGGGGGGCTATCAAGTTTGCAATCTGAGGGCACATCCTAGTGGTTTCAGTTGACCAACAGCGGGTTCCTCCTCATCACTTTGGTTGGTCTCATGCGTTTGGATTCGAGACCTCCTGGGCATCTGATTCAGATATAAGAATTTTCCCCTAGAGCCCGGTACATGTCCTGAAACATACCCCACAAGATCCTTTTGAAAAAGAAGTGGGTACCTACAAAACGTACCCGGGACATTGACTGAAACATAGAAGGAAACATCCCTGAGATACACTCCGAAACACATCCGCAAACATACCCCGATGCAACCATGTTTCCGCGAGTGCCCCCTTTGATATTGGCGGCGCCACTCTAGAAGCCCACTTCGTTTTTTTTGCGACCAAGTGCGTATCGATACGTCTGCTTGGTGCTAAAGCAGGTATGGGAATTCTTGTCTTGTGGTGGCATCACTCATGCCTATCAAGCTGCCTTTGCCAACGGCTCTTTAAGCATGACGGCGCGTGTGCCTCTTCCGCTTAGGTTTCTTCTTGATGCAAGTTGCCATAAATGAATCTACTCTTGTTTCACTGGCTTTGGAACTGTCTTGTGCTTGCTCTTTCCTATTACATCACAAGAGTGCCAGGGCTACGACTCCTACCGGCCTCTTGCGAGCCGCCACGGTGACGACGTGGATTCGGTGCGGTGGCGCGGGGCTTACGCGATGCAGCTCTATTTCGGGCTCATCCTTTGCGGAAGATTGTGTACGCCAGGAAAGATAACAAGCAGCTGGAGCTTTGGTGTTGCCGGTGTTAGTATTTTCTCGTAGGACTATTTGCGCGGTGATGAGAGTCACATAATTCCAAGGATGGTGCAGCGTATACCTCGGGTTATAGGTCGTCAAGCTTAAGTTCAAAGGGATCCCAGCGTGAGCAACAGTCTGGCAGAGCACTCGGCTCAATCAGATTACGGACTTGCCATACTACGCCTCCGTCCCAGATTCAACTCACACCCTTTGCGGAGCAACATGCGGCAACGTGGGTCCGTTTGTGCGAGGAAGAAGCGACTGCAGACAGCTTTGTGCAAGGCTTTCCCTCATAGTAAACCTGTGGCGTTGCTGAGGTGCGGTATGTCGCAAGCGAGTCTTGTGAAGGCCTCAGAGCCTGTCAATGGCTCGTGATTCATGATGATTAGACCGACTCTTGAGCTGTCAAGAACCACATGCACATGCCAGATCATTGGAGCAAAGCGCCCAACTCCGTTAGGCAGGTTCTGAACTGGTCCCCCCACCCTGTAGGTTTCCTCCAACACGTGGATAGCAAAGCTATCAGCATCAAGTCCATGAGTGCATCTAAAGCCGCTTGTTCACGAACAGTCTGCTCAGCATTACATTTTTGTTCGCAAAAACACAGCTTGTAGGACACCTTCCCAAACAAGAAGCATATCATGTTGACTGTCATTACAGAAGCAATCGGGGTGTGATGCCGTGAAAAATCTTCCCTGTCAATAGAAGATCGAATGGCCAGCTGGTCCAAGGAAGTGCATCAGATACGCTTTGCCTTGCAGATGGGCTCGCGTGGGGCCTAGCGATTATTCTGCTGAGCAGTGTGGCAATGCCATTAGTAAGTTGAATCTTGGGGCTACAGTAGAAGTATGCAGAGCAACTTGAGGCATAGAATCATGGTGAGTAAGCCACTGTTCAAACATGATGATTGTGAGAGAGGCAAGGGCCGATGCTAGCAGTACCATCACTGAGTAGCCTTTGTGGCATCTGCCTTTCATCAAGTTTGATTCTCCTAGACCTAGTTAGCAGCAACCGAATGTGCTATTTCCACAAAACCGAAAACGCTGAGAGAAAAGTGAAAAGACGGCGCGTAGCTGGGTCCTGCAGCCAAGGTTCTTCGGCACTTGGGTAGCCGTCGATTGCTTGTGCCCGGCAGCCAAGGACTCTTTTGCAGGTTTCAAGTTTAAAGGTTTGCTTGGTTTCAGGGTCGAGCTTTAAGATTCGGGGTAGATTCTTACCCGAAAATTGTAACCTGGCACTATGAAACCAGACCCTGGACCTCAACCAGGGGAAGTCATGGAACCTCAGCTCCGCCAACAGATGAGCATGACTGCTCATGAGTGTTATGGTGGCAGGTATTATAACTTACTGCCATGGCCCACTACCGCTGGTCTCTTCCCCACCTTTCGAGAGACCAGATCCTGACTCCATGCATGCCGAGCTCAGGCGCAGGGAAGCCTCTGCTCAGCATTGCTGCTCTTTGTACGCTCCCCAAGCTCACCGTGGTTTGTGGATGCAGGTGGAGAGGATAGATTTCCGAAAAGGTGATTCTCAACATGTTCTGGGGTTTACTTGAACAGGAATTCAGCTCACCACCAAGTTTCGATTCCTCCATTCGTCCCAGCCCAGCTCAATATGTTTGACCTGGAAGTTGCCCTTCAATTCTGCCCAGTTCAGGCAGCTTGCTTTTTAAGATTCAGACCCGCGCCCTAACTGAGAAGCTTCGTCGCATGGGAAGTCACCCCGAAGAAGAAATCCAAAGGACAATCCAGTTGACTCTCTCTACATGCAACCTCCGTGATGCCGACCCGCAAGACAACAAGGTGCAGAGATTCATTCAATGGAGTTTTGATTTGAATGGGCGGTCAAAGACGTGCATTGGCAACTACACTTGATGCGGACTCGGAAAGCCGCTTGTTTAGCCCTGAGATCTGATCGTGATCGCTGGAATTGCCATCATGATGTCTAGCATTGTGTTCATCATTGCGCTTATTGCTGTAAGTCTGCTGTATGTTAAAGTTTTTTAGTTCATGCCTCTGATCACAACAGCAGTGCAGGCATGTGCCAGAGTCTGAGCCAATGTTGTTGAGATCTGCAGGAGGACAGCAGTTTTGCCTACTCTGACACTGAGGCGGTGTCGTTGCCTCGGCTAGGATCAGCAGCTCACTGTACGTGAACCGCGTGGATCTTGGCAACGGGAGGCCCAGGGAGGCATTTGTCCTTGAGAAAGAGGCTGATGACAAGCAGCGGCGTTTAAGCATGATCCTCATTTGCTCGAGGGCTGCGTGACGCCATGTATCATGCAATGGTAATTCTTCATTCGGCTTTGCATGATGACATGTGACTGAAGTGCCACTTAAGCTTGTAGAGTTGGCTTTCACAGTTTTGGGTTGCAACTGACGACATGCCCTGCAGAGAGAACTTACACGGTGCTTGGTTGCGCAGCAGAAGCCTTATTTCACGCGGCCAGGGAAGGCCGTGTTCATTGCCCTTGGGGTTCGGACACAGCCCCGGGCTCATGCAGACTGCACGGACCTTTCACATCAGGGGGAATCTTGTGGGGCACCGCTACTTCTTACGTTAGCCCCTTCTTCTACTCCAATGTTGCCTGGAAGCATGCGTGCAGCAGCTGATCATGAAGCCTTTGAAGCACTTGTGCTTTCCTCTGCAGATGCTTTTGCAGTTGATGAGTTGTGCCTATGCCCACTGAGTGACCAACCATCGAAGTCTTTAAGCCCCGAAGCTGCACATGCACGCTTCCTGCAAGCAAGGTACAACTTTGCCGGATGTCCTGGAGGGACGGCATGGGCTACCCGCAGCATCCTCGGCAGCCATCTTCCTGTGATTACTTCTTGCTCAAGGCATTGCGCTTGATATTTACTCAGTTTAGTTCAGTCGGCTGTAGCACGGGAAAATGCTGGCATCCAGGGTGCTTACTTTTTGTTCTGTCGCAACATGCTGTGGGATCCTCTTTTGGAGCTTCACGCCATTGTATCACTCTCTTGCATTTGTGTGCAAGCATTGCCACATGTTCGTGTATGTTTGGGATCGTGTGGATAGGGTTATCAAGTTGCCACATTCCATGCACTGCACCTCCAGAGCCTCAGATGAGGTGCAGTGAGCTGCTCGAGAAGTCTGGCTTTCAGGCGGCCTGTCACCTTGCTCAGGTGAAGTTTGTGTAGACCTCCTTGCTTCACGCTGCCAGGCCTCCTCTGAGAGTTCAGTCCTGGTTTATATCGCTGTGGCCACCCTGGCCGGAGCCAAAGCAGTAAAGCATATTGCTGACTTGGAACTGGCTGAAGCTATCAGTCTTGAAGCTGGTGATGGTGATCGACACTGTGGTCTTTTCGTTGAAATGACCCCCCCGGGGAAATCGCTGAGGTGGCTGGTGAGATCTCTACGTGGGCAGACGCAATCTCAGACCGGTGTTCATTCAAATTTCAGCTCTGAAAGGCATCCCTCCCCAATACCTCCCCGCCACTGGATTCAGCGTGACAAAAGCAACTAGTTTGCTGGCTTGGTAGCTACCTTGGCAGTACCCTGTCAAGAATGTTTTGTTGGACAGCCGGCAATTCCTTTGAGCTTGGTCCGCCTTCTTACTTGTGGCAACTGTGGAAGACGCAGGACGTTTTGAAGGATGCCAGCGTGCCTCAACTCTCCAGTTGCACAGCCCAACGTTCTGATCTCTTCCTGGGCCTGACCCATCCCTTACCACCCTATGCTTACGACTGCTCACTCCACTACCATTCTTGACAATCTGCGAGGTCCTGGCTATGAACTTCGTGACCGCGCTGGTCAGCATAAGCGCTGTGAAGAACGGCGTAGGCTAGCAGGGTGGTGTGTGTGTTTGCAAGGCTTGGGTCGAACCCTCAAATGCTTCAGGACATGAGACACAACCGCATCTCTCCCGTGCTTTGTCTCGACTCTTCTGACTTGGAAGTATCAATATTTCAAAGCTTTCAATCGCTTTTAAGCGCATCGGCTACCGCTGCTAGGCCCCAAGCCCACACGAGCCTCTAGGGCACCCCGAAGAACCTTCCAGGCACCTCCAGACATTGCCAAGACGAGGGGTTTTAGGGGTTTTGAGGTGTTAGGGGCCTTGAGGTCCAAGAGTTGCCGGCACCAGGTCTCACAGTCTCCCCCATGATGCCCGGACACGCCTCATGTGGAGTTTCCGCTTAAGGAGGACCATGGAGTGGGTAGTATAGAAGGAACCCATGATATTATATCCTCATATGCTCATATTATATCTATTACGTCCCCGAAGGGTTTTTGTCCTGCTTTCTTCCTGCGGCAAGAGAGGCCGCTGCCGCGAGGTTGCATCAGCGGAGCGCCAGCGCAGGGCCACGCACAAGGTGGGCGCTGGCAAATGGTGGTACTTTGTAAAGCTGGGGTGGGTGTTCAGGGTAGCATGCTTTGTATAATCTGGGAATTGTATGAGATTGGCCTCCATTTGAAGTTTCGGCTACTCACTTCCTCTAATATAAACTCCCGCCCCCTGATGTTTGATATTCCCAACATGTTAGAGTATAGCATTGTGGGAATATTTGACAACGGGGGGTGGCAGGGGGGTGGCGGGGGGTTTGGCGGGGGGGCGGCGGGGGGCGGGTTTTTCTATTAGGAGGAGGGAATTAGTAATGGGTATAAAGGAGAATCAAATGGAAAAGAAGATAGCAATTAAAGGGCACCTGGGAAGACATACATCGTAGGTTGTCAAAAGGATGGTCCGGCTTGGGGTGCCCTACATCTTGGGGGTCGTATTCGAACAGAGAGCCCCAAAGTGACCACAATCGTTGGCCAGTTACCATGTGGGCTTTGAAGGGCTTATGATACATATTCTCAGAGTGAGGGCCATAGTGGAGAACCCAATGGAAAACACATGGAACATGAAATGGCAACATGGGTTATTTACGGGTTGCATGGGTTACCATCATATGGATACACAACAATGGTACGGTTTCCTTGTAACAGTTACTCAGCTTAAATTGCCAAACAGCAACACGGATTGGCATTCTGGGCTTATTGAGAAGGCTACAACTTGGAAGGGTGTGAGAATAGGGATTCAAGTTGAGCTGGAGAGTTTAGGGGCATTTGGAAATCCCAGGATGCAGGTTTGCCGGGAGCTTTGGGTGCACGCTGCTGTGCGTGTATTGGCGAAGACAATCATCCGAGATTTGGCCCTAAGACTGCAGGAGAACTATGTTTTGGTGCGAGGGTCTTTTGTAGCCTACGTACACCGAAAGGTTTTGTGAGCACCATTGAATCCTGGTCCGATTGCTCGAGGCTTCCTTGGGGAAAGTGTGAACTTTATTCAGCTACTATTGTGCCGATGGCGGCAGCCCCAATCCCCTGATATCACGGTGAGCTCCTCCTCTGAATTTGGAACAGGACTGTCCCCAAACCTATTCTCCCTGTGTGCCCACATGCCCTATCACGTTTTGATGCTTCTTCTATTCAGCCTCTCAGCTGAAGGGCCTTCAGGGCATTGGGGCCGCGACCGCCCCTGTGCATGTGAAAGCCTCAGGCTGTTGACGCTGGTCACTTGCAACAAGTGTCACTCACCATATTCCGGTCATGCGGCTGGCTAGAAACTGGGTCCAGGTTATGAATTTAAGCTAGTTCCGATCCCACATAAACATTCACCAACTTTGACCCACGTAGCCAGCCACGAGCGATTCCTCTGCAGAGAGGGAAGGATTCGGACTTTCCTATGGAGCTGCAGGTAGATTTTTTTAAACGCCGTTTCTTGTTCGTAACCTCTATATGCCCTACACAGATGCAAGTTTTGAGCATTATATCATTCCCTGATCGCATGCACGATCCTTAACATAATCTGCAGACATGCCTTACTCCCTGAACAGCGACATATTTCTGGACTGAGGACCAGGACCTCTGCCCCAACTGCCAGAGCAGATTTATGGCGGACTCACGCTTCTAGGACTGTCGGAGAACCTTTTCTTACGTTTGTCATCTGGTGTTTTGTGTTTGGGGTGCGTGATGAGATCACTGCAAGAACGAAGATTTTCGTGATAACGGCATCAAGAGGCATGGAGCAGTCGTTATTCTTCCGCATTAGAAGTTTTCAAAATAGTGGCTCGTCCCGGATGTAAACATCTTTAGGATACATACGTGGAGCTCAATTTTTTGGAAGCACCCAGGGTCTGGCCTTGGAGAGATGAGAGATGTAAGGCTTCTGTCGTCGTTGTGGCACGAAGCGGTCCTCGGATGCTGGGCGCTTGTGAAAGGGGGGAATGTGCTGGGAGCTTCTTGCCGATTCAGCATGGCCGGATTCTGGCGAAAGTGTGCACTGCGGCATCAGGGTTGCCGGAAATTTGGCACCGAAGTTTTTCGAAGCCACCTGTAATGAATTGCATCGTACAAACTTGGCAATAAGAAGTAGCAAGTTGGACGCAAGGTGCGCGGACTTGTCAATATTTGCTCTGTTCCCCACGAAAGATTTATGTGGACTTTGGCGATATCTTAAGCCAGGTATGTCGCTCTTTGGCTCATGTTCGGTCCTTTGCACGACGTCGACGCACATACAAACATGCGGGAACGGACCTGCGCTGCACTGCGCTGCACTGCACTGCAGGCTGGCCACACCATCACCCAGGATGCCGCTTACTGCGCTACGCTGATCCAGTTCCAGGAGGGTACTGGAATTATGAGGGGTCCCTTACGCGGGGCTGAACGGTTAAGTCAAGCAGGTCGTATCCTGGCTTTCATGGCCATGCCAAGGGCCGCACCGTAGGCTTGGAGCATTTGACTGCTTTCATTGTTCTACTGCAGTCCTCATGCCCAATATTGTCACTTCCCAACTCGAAGATCCGAACCCATCTTGTCATAGAATCCGGAAGACCCCTCAAAGCCCACACTATCAACAGGACTATCATGCTCGTCGGGTCTGGGGCTTGTCCTGCACAGCTTGCCATGAAGAGGGACGTGGTGGACCTTGTGTTCCGAAGATGGCTACCCCCGTTAACGACATCATAGCGGTGCTCGATAGTATATTCCATTACCTCTGGTTCGACTTTTTGTTGTGGGTTCGTGCATTGGCAACCTCTTATCATCACTGATGTTGCTGTTCCATCGCAGGTCGCTCTGCACATAGTATGCTTGCTGTTGTTCGGACTTTTGCTCCAAGCTCCCTTGAATCCTCCCCTTGTGCGCTGCATCCTGAGGTTCTGACCCAGCAGCGCCTGCGATTGATGATTGTTACTTTCCGCCTTTGCGAGGCTGGTGGGTCGAGTGATGTGAGAGTTTTCTCACAAGAGGGGGCCTTTGGGGATCCCGGATACACACTTCAGAGATTGCAAGGCAACATAAGGGTCCCTCTTTCAGACGGACCGTGTAGGAATTGTGTTGACAAACGGCTATACACAAGAGGAATAGTAGTAGTAGCAGCGCTAGAATGGGTCGCTAGTGAGGCTGAGGGAGAACTAAACATTATGCAGCCAAGCGTGCAGAGGGGGGGCGCGGACCTAGACAGCTACGGTCAGCTACGCTTGCACATGCTCATGAGAGAGTGAAAAGACACGGCATGGTAGTCCTAACGAGCTAGTAATCTTGCTGCATTCTTCATAGTTCGCGATGTGTTTTCGGTTGAACATTTATTTGGCATGACAATTGGTTTCCCCCACTGTGAAAACTGTGACTTGGGCAAGCTCGCATAGATTTCCGTCCATCAGGTTCTCCCCGTGGCCGTGGGCCTTGCGCTCTGGTGCCTTTGCGGGCAGTTCTCTACTGCCTATACAGCGGGCTACCCAGTCATTTGGGCTTAGCGGACCAGTGGCTCCATGTTTCCTGAGAACAGGTTCAAATCCTGCACGTGCTCGGTCACAAGCGTATCAAACCCTGAACTACAACCGGTTCTCCTTAATGCAGTCAACAGCTTGGAAAAGCCTGCTTAGATTGCATGATATGATATAGTTGTTGCTGGGAGTTGCGATGCGTCCCCACTCTCTATTCAGTGAAGGCGAGGTGGAAAGTCCCAAGCACTTCTTGTAGCCGCTTTGCTTTCTTAGCTTGAGGCATGTGAGTCCACCAGAGGTTGGAGGTCAGAAGCCCACAAGTGCTGTTAGCAACACGCAGGCCTTTCATAACCTTTGGCAAGAAACAAGAAGGTCTATCTTGGGCGTATCGGCCAGGTAGGCCGAAGAAGGACTGCCGCAAGTGAGACCTTAGCGTTTCTGACGTGGATCCTTCGCACTTGCGTACCAAGCCCACTCGACGGGAACCCCCCCCCCTCAATTTTTGGAATCCTCCACAGGTGGGTATCCTAGCCGCCGTTACATGGGAGATGATCCATGCCAGGGCACGGCCAGCAGCCTCAGCAGGATGAGCTTCGGGCATGTGACGAAACAAGAGCACTTTTGCGTCATCACTTCAGAAGATGGTCGGGTTTCTGCTTCTTTGAATTTCATTTTGATTGAACTGCGCTGTAAAGTCCAGATGTTGTCGTGATCTGACTGGGAAGAGGCCAGTATTAGGGGGCTAGAGCTGTAATTTGCTCCGAATCCGCAGCTCCACCATTCTCCACCCTCAGGTAAGAATGCCACAGCGAGCTTATGACAAGGGACCCCAGATGACCCCAGTTTCTGGAGAATCCACCGTTGAGTAGTCACAACACTGTTTTCCTGAAAACATTTATTTCCACACATTCTTTGTGGGGTTCTCATTGTTGCCTGCAATCGGCCCGTCAGTCGGCCCGACCGCCGCCGAGCATCTCGGGTCCCGAACATCTCGGATCTCGGCCTCTTCTCTAAACTCCTCTTTTCCACCCACCGCGAGCATCTCGGGTCCCGGCATCTCCTCCCTTTAAACTCCTCTTCTAGACCCTCCCGCCAACATCTCGGTTCCCGCACCGTAATTCTTGTTTTCGCACAACGCACCCAGTCTTGTCGTCACCGATTTTCCTTTGTTATTGTTTCTTCTTAGACGCCTTCTTCTTTTCATGTATATCATCTCTTGAGATTCTGGTTAAGCTACACATGCGGGGTTATCCGGTCCTTTAATCTGAAGATGTAGCCACCTCACGATGGTCCGCAAGACGCCCGGGACCTCCAAAACCACGCCCCTTGAACCCAAAAAGATTTCTCAGGCCCACCAGGGGCACGTGGTTCTTCGGTCTACTTGAGCGCATGTGGGGCTGGCCCAGAGGGTCCAGGGATTGGAGTGATTAGCAGGTTACGATTCGTTAATTCTTTGACCATTCAGATGCCCAGCGTCCAGGAAGTCTTTTGCAAGTCCGAATGATGCATAGTCAGATGAAGAGGGACATGGGGATCTGAACAAACAGCAGGCAGTAAGGTTGCAGGGATGGCATACTGTAACCATTGCGGGGTTCTTCAGATTGCTGAGATAGCTGGGTCTCCTTCTTTCAAACAGAGTTTCGAAGCACTTCGCAAGATAGCAGCATCTGGGCTGAGGTTAGAGTGCTTCCTGTGGCCGACCTACCACACCTTCACGCCTTTGCACCTTGCGGACTGGGGGCATGTGGGAGGTTTTCAAAATGGGGTGTGTTTCTAGGGCATGGGAGTTCGCGGGTCCCTATGAGGGCTGTTGTAGGGAATATTTTGACAAACTCCGCGGGAAGCCCTGGGTCCTTGTCCTTCTTTCTCTACTTGCAATGATGCCCGGAACACGCCATGCTTCTGAGACTTACTGGGGCTTGGTAGGGAATAAGGGAATATGTAGGGGTAATATTGGGAGAATGGAAAAGAAAATGGAAGCTACTACAGTATCATAGGGTATACATTGAGAATTGCTTTTGCTGCAAGTTTTGCAGGTTTCTGTTCGGGCCTCTGCCAGGACCCCACAAGGGACCACAACGAGGAAGAGGTCTGGGTGAGAGTGGACGAATTGACTGAATTAGCGCACGCCCTGCGTTGCTCAAGCTCCGGCTTTACTTAGCGGTCTTGGAAGTGTGCAGCCTAGACTTCTGGGCTTGATTCCTTCTGGAGTTCTAGAGCTGGAAGTGTGACCCCGAACAGCTTGTGCATTCAATGCTTCAAAGCTATTTCTACGAACCCTTCGGACTCCCATCCCACCACTGCTGCTGCTGCTGCTACTGCTGCTGCTGCTACTGCTGCTGCTGCTGCTGCTGCTGCTATGCTAGTGCAGTGCCTTGGCTTCTGCCAGCGCCATTGCCAGCCACTAGCAAGCCCAACTTCCAAACTTGTCTTCCCATCGTCAGCCTGACGGCTGCTGCCGACGTCCTCCTGGCTTCTGTGCCCATTGGGGTCATATCGGTTTTTTGTGGGATAATGGAAAAGAAAATGGAAACTACTAGGTAATATTGGGGTTATGTTGGGTGATATTAGGGTCATATTGGGATTATATTTTAGTGTTTGCGATGCTTGGCCAGGCTGTCCTTGATCATCTCATGCTGCCGGCCTGGCGGATGCCTGAGGGCTTTGGATAGAGGGGGGGGGTTTTTGGACTAAGGAGGGAGTCAGGGTTTCAGTGCCTTTTGGTCTGGGGGTTGGGGTTCTGGATTGCTTGTGGCTTGAGGTGCATGATTTGAAGTAGAATGCTTGGGGGTGCTGGCTGGCCGTAGTCTGTTGTGGAAAATGCCTCGCAGGATCTTCCCTTGGCTTCCCACCCAAAGCAGGGTTTGCATGGAGTTTTACAATACGAAGGGCTTTGGGAGGGGTCTGGGCAGAGACAAGTCCTTCATAAAGGTGAAGCCTAAAGAGCCTGCTTATGGATCCTTTCACTGAATCTTGTCATCTAAGTTGTGCCCTAAGTAACCCCTGCTTTTCCAAACGGAATCCTAAGTCAGATGCCCAACCCAGGTGCGGGCTGCGCTTGCTTTACATCCTGATCCTGTGGATTGGTGTCTTCTTCAGCAAGGGACTCAGTGTGATGCGGGCATCATGCGACTGAGGCTTGGCTACGGGGAGCTTAACATTCCCTTCCTTATAGAATAGCAATCTTGAGGTCATTTATAAAATTCGGGGGGCTCCAAAGTTTTTGGAATCTGAGATGTTGGTTGTATTCAGGCTCCTGGGCGGTTGTACATGTTGTCAAGCCTGCCATCATGGCATACTCTCAGAGTCCACTTCTACGACAATCAATTTGTTGAGCCTCCCTGTCCCCTTGGCGCCCTCGGGAAGCCCCAGGCTTAAGCTTGTCAGTGGCATAATGACCTGCAGAGTGACATGGTCAGATTGGCTTCCGAAGGCCTTATGCCTTATGCTTCAGTTGCAATTCCCAAGGCAGAGGCAGCAGACTGAGTCTAGCCGCCAAGCTGGTTGCACATCCGAAGTCTCAAGTGTAGTTTTGGGATCTCCGAATCCAACTCGCATGCATCTGTTGGCCTTGTCCCTGTCCATTCCACAGATCCCCTCCTCTTATCTTTACTGAACCCCCATTTCAGCATCACTGCCGAGCTTCACATTAACTCTGACCGTGTCCAAAATCCAAAAAAGCCCCAGGCCTATTCGGGGTGTGTATTCACAGATATGTAGATGGTCATCTGCTAGGAGACTATCAGCTTGAACGAGCCCTAAACCGTAAAGCCCAATCTTGACCACATAAAGCTCTTCAGACTCACAATGCTGGCCTGGCTTTCCGGAGTTCTTGGCGTGGCCGCTGCCCCGGTAAGGTACTTCAGCTTGCATAGCTCGGGGGTAAAGAGGAGTAGGTAGCTCGCTCAAGCGACTTCTAGGGGTGGATGACAATGATATGTAGTTGATCATACCTTCTGTTGAACGAGGAACATGAGATCCGCACTACACTTACTTGAACCATACCTCAGACCCTGTTTGCTTCGACCAGCTTGGCACCATGTGGGCAGAAGCCAGACAGAGACTCCGTCATTATGGAAAAAAAGACTAGGATGCCTTAGTCGGGGTAGTGTCATCTTATGGATGTTACTTGTAACAGTGGCCACAACGTTCTCATTTACTTATCTGAGTCGAGATGAAGATGCCACTATTGTAGAAACACCGCTACGTTGCATAGTAGGAGCCGTAATACTTGTTAAAGGTCCTTAACCTTACTGGTGGGTAGGAGGGAATCATATCATCCTCCCTATATACTCCCTACATAATCCATCATTCCCTTGTTGCCTACTATAGCCCCAAGATATACCCTATGGTACTGTAGTAGCTTCCTTTTTGTTTTCCATTGTCCCCATATAGCCCATTAGATTCTCTTGTTACCCCCCAGTAAGTAATTTGAGAATTACCATTAGCAGGTCAGACCTCGCAGATCCCCGGCGCTGGCAGCTTGTGCTCGCATGGCCCGAAGCCAAGATCCGGGGTGCCGGACATGGAGATTGGCTGCAGACTTTGAGGGGTGTTGGGGAGCAAAATCTGCAAGCAACCATGAGGGAACTCTTTTGGGTCCAGGTTATGGGGGCCGTTCTACCCTAGCTCTTATGAAAGGAATTCAAGGAGGCCCTGGCTTTGAGTAATTCCCACAGCTTGAGGGGCATCATCTCAAGGGGCAAATAGAGACTCCGGGATAGGACCCTGTGGCAGCCAGCAGCACTGGAGTTGTGATTGAAGGAGGGGCAGAGCAAGGACAGAAATAGTTTCCGGCTCAGGTTAGTGCTGAAGCTCCTTATACGATAAGGATTCAGCCTGGCATACGTCCAAGGGGCTGTGGGAAGAGCCTATGGCCTATGGGAATGAATCCTTTGCACTGCACGCACTGCTTGTATTTGATTGACATGGCCAGTCATCGGGATCCTTGGTCGCTTCGGATTTGCTCAGTCTTCAGCACCTCCTGCTGTCCCGTGTTATCCAATGTTCTGGCAAAGTTGCTCCCAAAGAATCTCAAAAGTCACACATTTCTGATTGCATGACTGCTTCTTTGAAGCAGGTTCTGGTTCATTGCAGGCGGCCTCGCAATGGCCTCAGAGTTGCAGAGCGGATTACCAACACGTAGTCCATGGATTGCCAACTCACAAGGGCTTGAGACTACCACCTTATGCTATATCCGAAGGTCAGAGGCAGCACCCCCGCCACCTCAGCAACTTCCATAAGCCGTAAAGCCGGTCGAAGCTTTCAGCTGCCAAGTTCTCTCGTGTCTGTTCACCGAACGCTGACTAAGTTCTTGCTCTGCGATTTCTGAGGGAGTGCCGGATTGGCACGCAGCATTCTGATATGTGCAGCGGCAGGTAGGCCTTGGTAAAGGTGCTTACCAAGCCAGGCTGAAACTGCAGGCTGTAAGCCATCTGTCTGAACATCATCTTCGCTGAGAGCTTGGTAGTGACTTGCCAGATTATGTGTACTTGCTAGCTCCTTAAAAGCGTCAATCCGGGTGTGAAGTATCGGCTTTGTCAGGCTTCGTCATTAGTCCTGCACCCCATGCGTTGCAGGCATAC
>CAJNIZ010045189.1:0-20128 GCA_905231905.1 Symbiodinium pilosum | reverse complement strand
AGCGTTTGGGGTTTAGGGTTTACGTAGCTTAGATGGGGGTGCCATAGTCCGCAAACTTGATTTTCTCTTCAGATGGTAGTATTTTCGAAGCAGAAATGAAATCCTATCAGGTTTAACCACCAAACAAAACCCGCAAAACCCTGCGTAGCCATGTATAGCCCCTCCACCATTGTTGTCACCGTTGCTATTTCTCTTTCTTTTCTTTTCCCATGAGCATTGCCACTACCGTAGCCTTGATACCTACTGTTAGTACCATAGCTATTGCTATATAATCCCCCTCAAGTAGATAGAATGTGGGGTATATGGGGATCTCATTACCATACACCCAAAGCTATAATCTATCTACTTAAGAGGGACTATAACCCTAACTGTTCTACTATTACGATCAGAAAAAAGGGACCCTCAGGTGCAACACCTTGGTCACTTGGAGCCAGAGGTGGAGTACAGCGTGACTGGGCCTTTTGCGGACCTGGAGCTCCAAGAGCTCCTGGGCTTTCGGAGTTTTGAAGGGCTTTGACATAGGAGTTATATAGGTTTAGTGGTTTAGGATTTAGGGTCTGGAGTTTTGTGAGCTAGGATTTGATTGTGGGTTCTGGTGAGGGTGTGTAGGGTTCCTTAGACTACTGCTGGCAAGTGTAGGTGCAGGGGATCCTTTTGGGGAGCATGAGGATGTGTATATGGATAGATGGAGGCCTCTCCTGGGCTTGCAGCTAGACTCTATTCTGTGGCAGTTTAGGGCTGTTGGTGATCGCGTTGCTCAATCCTTCTTCTGTGGAAGCCCTTCTTACGGGGCGTTTACCGTATACTTGTTTGTGAGCAAGAGTTAGGGGATGAGGGAATTTCCGGGTCGTTGCGCCTGCAGATCGCCTACTTGCATGTCTTGGTCGAACCTTTACAGCCGTCTGCTGATGAGATGATGGCACTTTTACGTGCCCAAGATGACTTTCATTTCGATTGTTGAGCGAGGCTTGATGGTAGCTGCCAGCCCCAGAAGTTAAATGAGAATCAGCAGATGAAGGTTTGCGGCGAAGCTGATGCCCAAGAGTCTCCTGGCTACATAAGGACGGTGAATGTGTCAAAGTCCCCCTAACCTGCACAAGGTATCTCCTCACATAGTCTTTGCAGAACTTTCCGTGGCTTCTCAGTGTGCTTCTTTGTTCTCTAGGCTGTATAGGCCTACAGGAGTAAGGCCAGCTGCTGAAGTTTGCATCATATGTCTAAGCTGTTGAAGTATTGCTATCCACATACTGAACCCTACACCCCATATGGGTGGTTGTCAAAATTAAGGTCCCTTTTTGGGTACCCTAGATATTAGGTGCCGTATTATAATAGGGATCCAAAAGGGGACCATACTTTTGACAAACACCCATAAAATTTCTATCTAACACCCATAAGTAATGGGGACAGGAACACCGGATATGCTTTGCAGACCTGTGTAGCCAGGGAGCCCTGAGGCTTAAGGTCAAAGCAGTCAGGGAAGCCCAACCCCTTCCCCAATAATGGGGTTTAGGGTTTAGGGGTTGATGAGATAATGGGAAACAAAATTGGAAACTACTATAGGGATCCATTACTAGGGTTGTACAGGGAGAATGGAAAAGAAAATGGAAACTAATTTGTAGAGTTTGGGGATATTGCCCCAATAGTGGAGAATCAAATGGAGAAGGGAATGGAGAATCAAATGGAAGCTGGGGGTACATTGAGGTTATATAGGGTTGTGTAGTGATTTGTATTCGGCACGGAGGCGGCTCTGGTAACCCCTATGAGGCCCTACAAGCGTCATATGATAGTTACGGGGCTTTGACAGGGGCGTGAATCTCCCTTCCACCTCCACAACAACCCTGGGATGTCATATTGGCACAACATACGCAACATTGCAAGACCCCACCGACGAACCTTTCGGAGCCTGCTCCGAGCCTTGAACATTCCACCCCCATTGAAACCTCAAGCCTGACCATTACAACTCACATTTTCCTGCTTTGACCACAGAATTGGCGGGGATTCTGGGACCTTTGGTGACAAGCAAGCCACAAAATCCGTTCTCAACTCAGGATTTGCCCCAGATCTCGTGGTGGAGTCTGGACCGAGCATGGTTGCACTGGATGACAGTTTTGACTGGACTGAGAAAGGCCTGGCACATCCAGGTTCTGTAGGGGTTATCTAGGGTTATATAGGGATAATGGAAGATGAAATGAAAACTACTAGTTCTATAGGGGTTATATAGGTTATATCTGGATAATGGAAAATCAGATGGAAACAGCCATAAGATTTCTCAGTGGCAACAGTCATAATGAAGGTGGAAGCAGACCTGGAAGCTAAGACGGACTAGTCATGCTAGCTGTTCAGGCTTCAAAGCAAACTGTCCAAAGTGGAGTGGGTTTGAGTTCCCAGCTGTAATGTGAAGATGTTGGCTCTTGGAGCTTTGACCTGTGGAATTTGAGTCCAGCTCTCTGAGCTAGTACCCTGCGCATGCATCGTGCTTTACCGTGATTCCAGTGAATTGAGAGGGCTTTGCAAGGATTGCGCAGGGTTTTTGGAGAGGAGTGCATAGCAGCATGTGGGACGGAAAGCAAGGAGGTTCGGGGTTGCCTGGCTTTTATTTACTGTCAACCATTCAACGGTCTGATCTGACAATTGTAGCAGCTAAGCAGGGGCTTCTGCCTTGGAGGCTTTCTCAGCGCATTATGGGGACATTACTTGGCAATGATTAATTTGCTGTAGTTCCAGGCGATGTTTTAGGCGTCTACTTTGCCGCTACTCTTGCTATGACCCATACCATGATTGCTACCATGAATATCTCCATTACTATTAACGTGAACTTGGAAGCGCAAACATGAAGGCGGAATACTGTGGTTAGAATATCAGAGAATCAAATGGACGAGAACATTTTCCATTGACTGGAAAATAGGTGCGTCAAGGAGTCGAGGATTGTCATGCCATTGATGAATCCCTTTGCTCCTTCTGTTTCACCAGTCTGGGATGATAGAGCAGAGGCGACAGGTTTGAGTGTGTGGGCCGTGGCGGCCGTCAAAGCAAGACTCATCAAATGAGGCGCTACCAAAGTATCTCTGTTCCTAGGCGTGTTTCGGCTGGAGTGAAGAAGTGGCTCCCTATGATGAGCCCATTATTATCCCCATGTTTACACAGTACCTATGTTACACGCCAGGCGCAGTCGGCCCTGTCCGAGACCAGCAGGTACTTCGATTGCAAAGAAGCCTTTCCGAGTTTGTCTGTGACCCCAAATGCAGTACAGAGTTGAAATAATTGGAGCCGTGCAGTGGATTGTAGTGTAAGACAGCCATGAACCCGTGTCATTGGCTTTGGTTTTTGCTGCTCTCACATGACGCTAGGGCGTGTGGTGAGGGACAACTTAGAAAGTGTAGAAGCAGTTCACCGCTTCCCAGCTATCCCTCCCGCACGCTTCCGGAAATCCCGAAACCCTATTCCCAAATATATCCCCGATATAACCCTAATATTACCCCAATCCTCTGTAGTGTTGACTACAGATGGCCAAGGCGCTGGGGTCCTGTTGGGCTGTGTCTACGGCGGAGGCAGTGGAAGGCCAGAGGCTATAAAGCTCGGAGCATAGACAATGCGCGATCCCTCTTAATGCATCTCTGTTCTGCTGAGTTCATCTTCCCGTGGCAATCCCAGCGTCTCTCTGCGAAATTCTGCGAACATCTTAGCATTGCAGAGCCTGCTTGAACAGTACTCCAGAGATTCTACAGATACTAATGTCTTTGCAACGACAACTGCAATTTCCAAAGAGTGCACAGACTTGTCAGCAACAGAAACAACCTCCTAAAGTGATGGAAAGGTCAGGTGGCTATCACAAGTGGCAAGTTGGTTCCGATGTCGCCAGAGCAGCTGATCGAGTGTGATGCGGCTTGGCCCAAGAGAACATTGTCATGATGCTTTCTGAGCAGATTGGACATGACCATGTGCGGGCCTGACACCCGACGCAACTCCTGCCTTGCAGCCCAGTCCAGTTCGCCATTCCCGTCGCTGCAGCCGCTGACAAGCTTGACTTGTATCCTTCAACACAGCAAGGCAAGCACGGATCCCTCCTGCGCTGGAGGCAAAGGATGCCTGGGACTCAGCATGAACAACTGGCCTGCTGCACGACGCTTACTGAAGAGCCGAAGCCCATGAGCCATGAGATTCTGACAGACATCTTCTGCTTGTAGACCTATCTGAACATGCACAGAGGCTCAGGAGAAGCACCAGAATTCAGTTCTAGTTTAGATTACTCAATCGAACCAGAGGTGCTGACTGCGGCATGTTTGGTGGCTGGCCCTACTTGGCCTACCAATATCTCCAGAGCCTTGGCCCACTAACATCTTGTTGCTTCATGGCGGGACTCTGGGCTATCTTGTTGCATTCGGATTTGCACCAGCATGGAATCGATGAAATGAAAGCAAACTTCTAGGTTCCCTTCTCATCACTTGATAATTAATCATAGATGGTTTCCTCGTCTGTTTGCCTATACAGAAGCAAAACAGCAGTTCTGTCTCACGAGCGCTTGCACGAGATCCAGGAGCGCTGGTGGCATGTTCAGTGAAGCAGACTGGCCCTATTGGGCGACTGGCATGTACCCATGCATGCCCAAAGGCGTGGCAGGGATTCCTTAAGGGCGTACATGTCAACAACGCCTTGATGCAACATGCGCGCTGGTTTTGCTACCCTGCTGTGTAATGAGGGGCAGGAAGGACCCAGAGGTGCAAGGCGCAGAAGCTACAAGCTAGATGTTTGTCATCCTGCGAGAGGCTACAGCAAACCTCTCTGCGGCAACCATGACGACCTCTTCTGCAAGCCCAACTCCACGAAAGGCGGGTTGAGTAGCTTGCCCTGCTTGCCCTTGAGCCCCCAATACTCCTGTCTCCATACAGATCAAGTATGAACCTCAGCTTCCGGTCAATCCGACATCTCCTTTCTCTTTGCAATAGTTCGTCGGGCTGCTTGGTAGTCGGTTCTTGATTGTCGCGCCGATACACATGTTTCCCCTCGTCTTTATGGGTCGGGCCCCAGATGTGGACCTGTGCAGTCTTTGCATGGGTTTTCCAAACGCCCAAGCTGCTCGGGATGATGACCGACGGAGGCCAGGGCCCGTTGCAGCTCTGCCACGCCTCGCACGGCTTCGCCACGCGCGTAACTGGATGGAGGGCACTGAGCCGCCACTTGGTACAAGGACTACATCCCTCCAATAACATAGCAGTACCTTATACGTAAGAGCACAGCCGTTATTCTGAGAAGCGTGCCCCAATTGCGAAGATTACAAAGAACTACTTGAAGCCCCAAATGTTTGTAGCCGCTTGTGGGCTCTGGAAAGTTGTCTGGGGCCGAAGATAGGATCCCCTATTTTCCAGCCGTGTATAGGCCATTCTTACATAGTCCTCCCGATACATTCCTGGAGCCCTCCCAAAGCCCATGGATCTGGCAACAACCCAGGCAATGAATCGGAGCTTGCTTCGCAGCTGGTACAATATGGGCCACTGTCCGTGCTGATTGTGGCAGATGCTGGCAGCAAGTTAATCAGGGAGGTGCTCCAGATGTACTGGGTCGCTAGAGGGATTCATTTCTCACTCCTCTAAGAAGCTCAGGGAGACCAGCAGGCGGCGAGCAAGAGATGTCAATGCCCGCTGAGACCAGCTCAGGATAACCTTCAGTTCTACCACTCCGGGATCTGGCGAGGTGGGCCAGATCACTGGGAACGACGGAGAGTAGGAAGTGCACTGACTGTCTTCGAAATCACGTTTCTTCTGACCTACTCCGCTATTGTGCAGGATGCGTGTATGCTTCTTAAGGAGACAACTTAATATGTTTCTTACAGCCGATGCGAGTACAGTTCAATCACTGTTTGTACTGTCGGTTACTATGGTGATCAATTTCCATTATGATTGTCGCTGTTTCCGATGACTGTCAAACCATTACCTTCTCTGGAGGTGGCGTTCTGGGTTGCCAGCCTGATCCAGATCAAGGTCCCTAGCCCTCCCAGCTGTTGCATGTGTCCAAAATGGGGGATATGGTGGACGGTCAAAATCCTGTACGACCGACTTCTGGTACTTGAGTATACTAAGGTCATGCAGGATTTTTTATTTCAACAGTAGCAGTGAGTCTTTCATTGAGGTTGTTTGGGAGTCATATAGGGATTCAGGCAGGATTCTGCGGGGACCCAAGCAGTATGCAAAGGACGCTTGAGCTCCTGGCTTGAAGGGTCAGGTCTTGGAATCCTTCTAAGCTTGAAGACAGGAGAAGTCCCCATAGCTTGGGCGGGCAGCTCCTGGTAGGTGTCATATGCCCGCAGCACAGAGCAATCTGCGGGAGAGGGGCAGCGTTTAAGAGTGTATCGATTTCTGGAGAGGCAGACATTCAAGTCCAAACTGCAGAGCATCTACACCTTGCTCAACACAGATCCAAGCAATCACCAGTTTCAGAGTGCAGGGGCTGAATGTTGGCACGCTTGGAGCTACTGAGGTATCCTTGGACTCGACCATGCAGTGCTGCTGGTAGGCTACGGCCAGGCACGAGAACTAACATATTTTGTGGCTGCCATGCAGCTACTGATGCTACTCTAAACTCTGGTATTGCTTGTCAGCAGAAGCATGCTAATGGGTGGTAAGGGTAGTAGCAACTACACAGTTGCAGTAGCTGGCAACGAGCCATAGCCATCACGTTACAGTCATTTATTATCTATAGTTTTTGAGCGGTTTCGGGACTACAGTGCTCTGGTTTCCTCTCCAACTTGCGGTGAGTGGGACTTTACAGTGACAGACTTTTACAGGAAACCTGGCCAGCTGCCTTGCCCATTGCAGCAACTTTTTCCTAAGAGTTGCTTGGACACTTTTTGCTAAAACTTTCCGAAGCGTTGACTCGCTTAATTTGTTACAGGCAGCGGCAGCTCAAGACTACGGGCTTCTGTCTCTGGAAAGCACGAAAATGGTTCAATTTCCTGGAACCACAACCTTGATTTATTTAGATGCAGGCTTTGATGCCGCGCCACGAAACGCTTTCGCAAAGGGTAGCCCCGCAATGAGCAACGCAAGGCTGTGTCCTTTGGTTGCCGACATTGCCTAGCCATACTTCCTGTCTTATCGCCTGAAAACCTCCCGGCAACCTCCCCGCAACCTCCCCCGGAATGGGTCGATGAATGGTACGCTCAATTTTTTTCAAAGCAGCAAGCCTCCGAGCCCCCAAAGTGCAGGACCGTGGCGTGCTTGGCGGGGATAAGCCCTACTGGAGGCTCATCCCAATTCTTCAGCAAACGGGCTGCGCTCATGAAGACGGCTGGCTTTTTTTGGTCACACTGGCAAACAGAATTCTCGCCATGGAGCTAGGCCAAATTGTGCTACTGAATTCTCTTATGTTTTGCGCGCCCGCAGGCGTCAACAGTTTGTCGCATAAGGAACCAGTGATAAGGTGTCCTTGAATGCCCTTGAGCTTCCATGCTCTGTTCCAAGAAGCCTTAATGGTGGCAGCCTATGGAAAGTTTTGCTGAGCTGCCAAAGCACAAGCTATCGAAGTCAAGGGTGAGATCTTGTGTGCCGCGCTTGTACCCACAATGCAAATCTGACGCTGGTTGAAACCCGTGTCAGGCTGAAAAACTCCTGGGGTGAGAAGTGGGGCGAAAACGGCTTCCTTCGATTGGAGACTTCTCTGTGGGTTAATAATGTTTATTGGGCTTGGTTCGGACCCCTTGCTTGTCGGAGCATGTGATGTGACATATGTCCCACTAGTACAGGATCCTGCTTGGACTGCTGTCTTACACTCTGACTTGCCGTCGAACGTTGATTCAGCGAGATCCAGGGCAGGTATTGTTCGAAGCATAATTAGGTACCACTTTGGTTTGTGCTCACCTGTCATATTCATTCCCCTTCTCGCTGGCAGCAAGGCCCCATAGGCTACAGTTGTCTCTTTGATCTGGCTCGGCGGTTCTTTGGGTCCGAGATGGGTGCGGATGGTCCCATGGAGCTTCCAACGATGATAGGAATTGGTGGACGCACCCGCTAGCTGGTAGCTGTTCCACTTGTTGAAACGGCTTACAACTTCAGCCTGAACTGTCTCCATGGGTTCCTTCTACATGAATTGCCATGGTTCTCAGCATTGCCATGACAAACATTCTGGATTGCATGCTTGTTTTGCAGTAGACCTATCTCATATGCTCACATACAGCCCATGCAACTTCCCTAGCTGCCTCAGCAAAGGCCTTATAACCCACCCAAAGACATAGCCATGTCCTGGACCCCAACAGTAGGTAAATATCGACCCAAACCCCCTGAAACCAGGGAAAAGGTCATTCTTCTATATGTTTTAGGCATTCAGGGTATGTATTTGGCACCAAGCCTGCCTCTTGTTGAGGAGCGTGGGACCGGCCGCTGCGGGGTGAATTTGGCAGCCACTGTGGCTCGTGTGGCCGAGACCGCAGTGGTAGTCTGAGCCTATGAGCAAAATCGCGAGCGGGCCCTTAGGGACCCTGGGATGTTGCAAGAATATAGGCCGATTGGATTGTAGACTGATATTAGGGCTAATATTCAGGAGCTCCCCAAATCATGCATCCGTTTTTGGGGGCCATTTCATGAGGATTACACGATCTCAAACTCTCAACCCCAACCCCCCCACCCTTAGAATTTGAAATAGTTCCTTGGGACACATTATTTTGTCTGGATTGGCTAGCCGCGTGGTTGTAAATTCGTTTTTTATTCTAAAAATCTTTTAGGGTTTTTAATGAAATCTCCGTGTCGTAAGAAACAAGACCGGACTGAGTTGTTGGTAACAGAGTTTACGGTGTTATGACTTTTTTTTAATAGCATCCCGCCCGTTTAATTTGTCCTCAGCTTCAGGCTGCAAACCCCCTTCAAACAGCTTCGCTGGGGGTTGGGATTACCAAAAAAAAGCAGTAGTAACGAACACAAAAGGTACCTAGGAGCCTTGGGGCCTGGGGGCTGCTACGCATAAGAAAAACAAATCAGGGCACCGGCAAGTTGGGCGCTGTAGTTGTAAAGTGACATGTATGGGCCGCTAATATGGGCCCGTAGGGCTTTTGATTCTAGGGACCCTTAAAACAACATATAGGGTATCTAAGGATCCCAGGGTTAAGGGCCAGGGTTTCAACCTTACAGTAGAGTGCATGAACTTGTAGGGTTCACGTCTGTAAACAGTGCGTCTAGGCCCAGCCCAGCAGAGGGACTTATTCATTTGGGAGCTGCCTTGTTGGAATATGGTCAGCCGGGTTCGATTTGCAACATGACTTTGCATGCACTGTGTACATAGCAGCTTCTTCACAGTTGCAGAGGTCACAAGCGCTCTGCTATGGAGTCACCTGCTCCTGCTAGCTAAGCAAGTAAGTGAGACTTCAGCCCTTGACTGTGAAGCATCCCAAGCAGCCTGGGTGAGAAGTTATAGTTATAGTCATTTGAGTAGAGTCTGGAGGTATGTTTTGATGGAGCCTTCGGCTTCGAAGCCGGGAGGACCCATCAGCGAAATAAATCACTTAGAGATTTAATCTGAATCTGAGAAGGCGCATCAGGAAAGCCTTGCTACTGGTATGCCTCTCATGCAAGTTGTATGTTCTACTTCGGAGAGTGCAGATTAGCGTCTTCATTTCAACTTGAGAGGTCAGACGCGGAAGGCCTACTTCTGCGACTTTAATAAGGGTCCTAGAGTCCTTATGCGACAAGCGTTATTATACCCTTGCCGGAGTTCTGTGGGGAAACTGTCTACTTCTGCGCCGACAGAGTGTCTGAGGTATTATCATCGAATATGAAAGCGATATCCGAATCCTGTTCTAACAACACAGGTTCCTAGATTTACCTGCGCAGGCGGCATTTCAATCCTCCATGCCTGAACTGTAGCCCAGTCGGGAATGCGTGCTTGGCGCCATGGTGGACCGCTGCCCAAGCAGTCGGTGGTTGGAAAGAACAAATTGTCTCTTTTTTTGCGTCCCCGAGGTTCGGGGTAAGTTTTGACGTCAGATTCGCATACCAAAAGCACGGGTGAAGTCTGAGGAGTCTCCTTGAAAGGAAATCTAGGCGGGGTTGATTTTGAGGTGTGGGTTTCGACCGAGAGTTGCAAATGCAACAGTATGACTCCATATGACCGCGTAAATGCCATGAACAAATGACGCTGTTGGTAGGCAATTAACCGTCCGCACCCCTGTAATTGCAGGCTTTCTTTGCCGTGCCGCTGCTTTGGAGACTTTCGTCCCTGATGTTAACGAAATTCTTTCGAGCGAAGTCTCAAGTGCTTCGAACTTGTGATCTCTAAGATCTAAAGTGTCGTAGGGATCCACCGGGGGCATTTTAGGTTTCCCGCAGCAGTCAGACTTTGTGATTTCTTCAAGTCGCGGCCCCTTCAGCAGCTCACGTTATCTACATTGGGAGCGTCTCAAAACGATGCTTATGTCATTCAAAAAACCTGCCACTATCCATGTAGAATTGCCAGCCATCCGCGCTGGAATGTTCAAAGGTACGCCTGAGTCTGGCAGCCCCTAAACCTCATAATCCCTTACCTATCCTAAACTCCACATTTAACCAAATCCCCAACCCCTTAACTTTCTGGGTTGCTGTATTTTGAGAACTTCCACCAGCAGCCGCAGGGAGCTTTGGGCTGATGAGGACTGGAAAGAGTTCGTGAAACACCAGGCTTCGACATTGTTGGAAATTGTGGGCATATCCCAATTTCCATCCTTCTCAGGGTGTAAGTTTAGTGTTCAAGGGGCGAGGTTTTTCAGGGGTTCTGTGTCTTTGTTACAGTTTCGGAATATCAAAGGACCCTATCATGCACTGAAGCATTCTCCTTATGTTGCCAGTTTCTTTTGCTTTGGAAAGCTTAGGAGCATTGTCGGGGATTACCTTCAAACTGTCCAGGCCTTTTGTATGTACTTCTTGGCCCGGTAATTTTTGTGGTTTGGGCTACATTCATCTCATTTTATGGAGGTTTGCATGCCTGGCGCTTGTCCGAGCCTGAGCCAAGGTACCCGTAATAAACATTGAAATTCAGGGTTTGAATGGTTTCCTTTGCACTCGCCGCTCGCCCTATCTGGGCTTGCAGAGACGGTTCAGGAAGCAAGGTTTAAAATGATGTCTCTGCTACGATACAAGACGTGTTTAACACAATTACATGATGGCTTTTGGGCAGCTTGCACCGGAATTGTAGAGGGATGTCAAGAAATCCGACGTCATGCTAGGAAATTACCTGAGGCGCCTGAAGACTTACCAGTGTCATTCCGGGAATTCCTAGAACCGCACCATAGTGTACCACATGAACCTGTTCTAAGTACAGAGGCTCCTGTTGGAGATAGACAGACGTTGATCCCTGGGCTCCCGGCCTCATGGTTAATACTGCGACTGCCTGTTTGAAAGCCTGACTCTGAATCAAGTGCCTCATGCCAAAACCCACTGGCCGGCCTGTTTACTGTACCCTTTATACTACGTCACCTAGTCCTTCAAGCAATGGGCCTACCTGCTCTGGCAAGCACCCCACCCTCACATCGCCGTTCCTTTGCTGGCAAGGTGGGTGCCTGGCAAACTGTCACGGACGTTCTGGCCGAAACCTCTGTGCAAGAGGTTTGGAATGTCTCACCGTTATTGGTCCGCCGGGTCCCTTTCTGGTGGGCTGTTTGGCAGGCATATTGAGCTCGAGAATGGCTGTCAACGGGATTGATTCTTGTGACAAGCTGGGCCCATACCTTCTGGCCACTGGGGTTCGGGGCACCGCAGTAGCATGATCCCTTTTGGACATACGCATGACGCATGATGAGGACTCCCCTGCCTCCGCCTTTACAATGGGCAGTCTACGGAAGTGCAACACTGTTGAAACAGCAAAAGCGTGACCCAGGGCTAGATGCAAGAATATGCACAAGTGCATACTGGCGGCACTCGTCCTAGGTTTGAACATACAAATGACTAGAGGAATTGCAATGCTCGAAACTACCCGAATAAATCTGAATCTTTTGGAGTCTTGTTTAAATCCTGTAGTGCGCTGGAGCGATCTTGCTTCGTCCCAACATGATATTCCCGTATCCCCCAATGGCCAGAGTGAGTGCCTTTTCCCTGTGCTGGATGCTCAGTCCATACCATCGCTCTACAACTTTCGTGGATGGGATCTGCAGGCTCGATGGCCACTGCCAGTGCATAACTGCCCAATGAAGGTCGAGGGTGGAGTAGCTTCGTTTCCGGGACAGGGCAGGGCCCTCTGTGCTTTCCCTTGCCTGTATGTGGCAGGGGAGGCCCAGGAAGGAAGCACGAGAAAGTTATGGCCTAAATTTAACAATCGTGTTTGTTTTGCTTGGCTTGCGCCATCAAGGTGAAGAAGCAATTGGCAGCCTTGCAGACCCTTCAATTCCTGAAATCGACTTGCCACGGTCAAGATGTCAGTTCTCTCAGGGTTGAAAGTTTGCTGGCTTTTTTGGTTATTAAGAGCTAGGAGAGACGTGAAGTCGCCAGGCCCAGACTTCGAAGTCCTTGGTCGGATGTCAGAATCGAATAATTGAAAACCAGTCGCATGGTCCATTTCTGAAGCCTCGGAGCCCTTCCCGACTTGCTTCAATCTTACCTCGCTGGCGACGTCCTTTCAAGTGAAGGCTTCGAGTTCCCTGCGTTAATGGAAAACCTGCCCCGGGAGCTTGTGTTGAAGCATCTTTCTGAATAGGGAAAGTCCAAATGCACCTGCAGGATATCGAGGCCATGCACCCCGATGAGGACGTGCCGCTCCTGTTTTTTTAGCTTGGTTATCGGTTCTAAGTTGTTTTTTGTGGATGCTCATCCCCAACCCCACTTGGGTTGCAGAAGCCTCTTAAGGGAAAACCCTCAAGAGTTTGGGGTATCCGGACAAGAGGCTTAAGCTTCATGGTTTGCCTTGTTTTTGGCTTTAGCTGGAAGACTGGCGCTGAGTGTGGCGCTTGACTTCCTTATGCAGATAAAAAAAGCGGAGCTCTGGCCTGTCCAATGGCCAGCAAATGTAGCTAAGAACTTCTCGTATGGGGGCTCAAATGGTCTTTTCTCCGGCTGTCCCCCACCCCACGAGAACAGGGCAAGGCACTAATTATGTCTTTGTGGTCGATACTAGTGAAAAGGGGGAACCCTTGAGGTAAGCCTCAAGCCATAAAGCCCTACCCCTACTATCCCTACCCCCTAAACCTTCAAACCACGCACTCCAAACCTCCCCAAACTCCCAAAACCTCGAAATCCCCTCAACCCCGCGGCCCTTCTCAAGCTCAGGTGCTTGGCTTCCTTAAAGGGCTCTGCCACGATTTGGGGGACACCTCAGAGCAGCTTCATCTGCTCGGAGAGCCGCCTGGCTTGCCTTGATCCATTGAGGTTCAAAGGGTTGGGGTTCAACGGGTTGATGTTCCAAGGGTTGACGTTCAAGGGGTTGAGGTCAGGGTGGATATTGGGATTTGAGAGGATTTGGGTGGAGGTTTGGGGTAGAGAGTTCAGGGCGTGGGGTGTAGGGCAGAGGGTTGGGGGTGTAGGGGTTAAGGGTATAGAGGGTCTACGGTGTAGGCCATAGTAGGATTGAGGGTGCAGGCGCCTCCGGTAAAGGGATTGTAGTGCATAGGTTGCAGGGCGGAGGTTTAAAGGTTTGAAGTTTCGGATATGAATTGAGGGGTAGGCCTGGGAAGTAAGCTAAGAAAAGCCACAATGATGAAGGTTGTGAAAGAATGACAAGCTGGAGTCAGATGGCAATCTTTATGATCATGGTGGCGTGATGGTCATACCACGAACCAGCAAGCCGGCATAGACACGCCAGCAGTGATAAGAATTCTTCTTCTGGTGATGACAACAACAGACGACACTTCGTGCCAATGGTGATGTCGAAGAAGAGGATGGTGATGATGAGGAGGAGGACAGCGACGACAACAACGAAGACGATGATGATGTCCGAAACAATGGCGCCCCATTACGTTCCACAACTTTTCCGGGCGGCGAGCATCTAGGTGCCAAGACCATTATCACAATTTCCTACCGC
Organism: Symbiodinium pilosum; assembly: GCA_905231905.1. Lineage (NCBI taxonomy): Eukaryota > Dinophyceae > Suessiales > Symbiodiniaceae > Symbiodinium > Symbiodinium pilosum. The sequence goes on along the minus strand of CAJNIZ010045189.1, from coordinate 6,166 downwards.
GATCCAGCTTCATCAGCACCAGTATCGGCATTTGCAAGCCCGATTTTGCAGCCGTACTATTGTGAAAATGCTTGCGCCGATGTGGTTTCTGAATGGGGCTGCAAGCCCAATCCTACCCACCAATGCCTAGAGACAGGGGCTATCAAAGAGAATCCAAGCCTCAGCCTTAGTCCGAAACGTTCAGACATTGACCCAACTCTTCTGACCCAATTTGAACATCCAGCGTCTTTATGCCCCATCATGAAAAGAATGAGGCTGGACCCACAGAAGAAGGCGGGCTGGAGGCACCTCCAGGCTTCCAAAAATGCCTCGGCGGCTGCCTCCAAGTGGGACCCTGAGTTTGCCATGTATTTCGGCGGGGGTGGTACAGCGGGGGCTTGGGGCACTGGGGAGCCTGGGGGATCCTCAAAGAGTATGAGGGAACAATGGGAGTATATTTGGGCAAAGACGAACTTACCTACTCTAGGACATCCCCCCCTGAGGTAATGAGTTGAAGATTTCTGGCTGAGACTCTGAATTAGCGGGCGTCGAAAAACTAGGAAGGCATCTTTTAGGCCTTTTGGGAGTCTCTAAGACAGGATTATCGTATTTTGGGGTGCATAGGGCCATGAGGGGTGTGGGCTCCGTTGGACGGCTTAACATTTTGATTTTGTGGAGAGACGTGTGGGCTAGGAGTTGATAGGGTTCTGAATTAGTGTTTCAGGCTTGGATCAAGAACACGAGGAGCATGAGCCTGTTCCGAGGCCTGACGCACCTTCAGGGGTATACAGATTTTTTGGGGGCTTTAGGGTCAGTGTTTCTGATTTTCGTCATGCTTGTGAGTTAGCAGCTCGTGTTCACCATGAAGATTTTCGGCTTCGGGCTTTGGGGTAGGCCTCGCGAGGGGCCTTGCCGGAGCGTCCCGCAATCAAGTTGGGTTCAGTGCAAGATTGGAATCCTTTTGTCGTGGTGTTTGGGTAATCATCATGTCCAAATGAGAGCTCCCATGCTCCAGATCGGTCCAAGCCCCAAGTCAAGGAAACCTCAAGGTGGGTAGTTGTCATGCGGGTACCCTGATAGGGGGGGTTCCCACTTGGTAGCTACTCACCTGGGACTGTCCTTGACCAAATGCAGCCCCCAGCTTGTCAGTGCTGTCCGCAGCCCACCTTGTGCAGTCCCACAGCACTCCACCTCACACTCTTCGATTCAAATGCCAGCATGGGCCCTAGGATTCTCAAGAAGGCGTAAGAAAGGTTCCGTTTGTTTGAGAGCTCCACACACAGGACATCATAGGCGGCCTTCTCTCATTTGATTTTCACGCTCTCTCGCCAACGCCAAGCCGCCCAGGGAGCCTGCGAGCCAAGCTAGCAAGTCCAAGGCGGGGCATGTTTGGGGATGGGGGTTCAGGCTGAATGGTTCAAGGACCGGAGGAGTCTTACGTGGCTTTGGGCTTCTGAAGCCACAAATGTCTGAAATGAAAGTCGTTGAGATGATCTGCGTCTGAGGCGTCGTCTTCGTCAAAGCCTGCCTGGCGCTCTAGACTCTAGAGTGTCGGCCAGTTTGGGGATTCGCTAGCGTTCCAGCCTTGGGATTCAGGTTCTTGCTGTTGGCTAGATTGCGAATCAGGGACTTGTTGCAGCTGGTGCGAACCCCTCGCAGTAGCAAGTCGCAGGATCTAGGTTCAAAGTTGCATCATAGCTTCAGGCAGGGCTCACCGCAATTGATGTGAGATTGGGCAAAGTATACGCAAGCGTTGGGGGTGCGGCTAGCATGCCAGCCTAGAGATCTTTTGCACCGCATAATCCATACCGAAGGCTTGAGAACCCATTCTTCCAGGGGAATGTTTTGCAGCCCCAACTGTCTGAAGCCTTCAAAGATAAGCCCCTTGACAGAGTAACGGTTAGGGTTTAGGTTTGAGTAAGATTTGGGCAGTTCCCTAAAATGGACCTTATTTAGGTAACCCCAAGTATTAGGTACGTAATATTATCTGTAGCACAAAAAAGCGCGCATAATTTTGAGAACCCATTTTGCAGTCTCAACATGAAAAAGCAAGGATAGCTGGCTCATGCCCTGAGTTGTATCCAACCAGGCTACGCCCGCGCCTCTAAGTCAAGCTAAAGATTCCATTGCTGTAATCTGCTTTAGGACCGCTACTGTTCTTGTCCCACTTATACTCCCACATGATCCCGTAATTTTGCTGGATATGTCGAAATCCCGTTCCAGAATCCCTGTATACTCCTCATCATACCACTTAGACATGCTGGGTTGCTGTTAGAGAGTTTTATATGAGTCACCAACCTGAATTAGCCATACTTTATCTTGCATGCCCCCTCTGTCATAACTTGGCCTCACTTCAAGCCGAGCTACCAGAACCCAGGGTAAATTTCAATAAGAAAGCATGCCAATTCGGGTCGAATTGAACAGTTGAGTGGCTGTCTATTTGTTTTGAAGGTGGCTTCGGAAAAGGATCCTTCTGCCTGTTGCATGCGCCCAGATCCTGCTAGGGATCGGATTAGGCCATTGCTGAGACCAAGGCCTCGTCATCCACGGAGACGCCCAAAGAGGTTCAGCAGGCTCAGACTCCTCTCCTTCACTGTGCTTCCGGCGTGCGCTTAGGACATCTTTGTGATATACGTTTCTTGGTGAGTGCTGTATTTGTTGCCAAGTGCCCTGGTGGAATGCAGGGTTGGGGGGCAGGATTTCATTTGTAAAGAGAGTTGGAGGTCTCTGAGCTCAGGTTTTGAAGGTGGAAATTGTTCGGACAAGTTTCCAGCATACTGAGAATTGCCGTCTGCACATGCTAACGGGAGATTTGTGGGAGAGGTTCGCAAGACCGGCTTGGGCTTCCATGGCTTTGAAGATAGCATGCATGAATCAAACAATTTCCGTGTTTCGGGTGTGGTCTCAACCAGAAGCAGTGTTAATCATCAAAGATGCCGGCGTCGTTGCCACCAGCCATACTACTCCTTTTCCTTTTCTGTGCAACAGCAACCACCGACTGGGATATTTGACGCAGTATCAATCTTTGTGCCTCTCATACAGGAACATTGGTTGCAGTCCACTGCAATACGTCTGATGCGCCGAACTCTATAATTATGGAGTGCTGCGCAATTAAACCACCAGATCATACAGCCTGTTTGGATTACATTATCGCAATTAACAAGCAGCTTGAAAAAAGAGCAGGTTGTCTAACTGGCACCCGAAAACCCAAGGCCCTAAACCCCAAGCCCTTAACCCTAAACCACGTCAGTCAGATTGCAAATGGATGCTACTCGCAGTCCTACACTTACTGTAACGCACGAGACCTGAAGCCCGGAAGCCCCGAAGCTTGAGCACTGAAGCCGCTTTGCTCACTGGGGGTTAGTAGGGAACAAGGGAATAGAATCCCTATATAGTCCCTATTTAGTATATATTCCCTTTTTCCCGTAGGAACCCCAGGTAAGTCTGCAGGTGTTAGACCTGAAGATGCCGAGCATGTACAAGGCATCGGCTGAAGGTGTATTCATTGGGTCCAGTGTTCAGTGTGTCAAGCATACAAGTGCTCCCTCTGGGTGGAGGTTGTTGGCAAGGAGATTCTGATTTTTGGGGTGATAGATCTTAGGGGTTTTGGAGGTTCTCGCCCAACATGGGTTGAGGGGCTGACGACGTGTGGCCTGGAAATTGCGTTTTGCGAGGGCCTTGCTGAAGTTCGGCGAAATCTCTTTCGGACACATTTACCACCGCTTGTAGGTAATTATCCGCAATGCTGACGGAGCAGTGCCAGATAAAGCCTCGATCGTCAGCCAATTCCAGCATTGTGTGACCGGGCCACAGGGGCAAGAATGTGTTGAACAATTTCTAAGCTGCAGCCTCGAGTACTGATGAGACTATGAGCTTTAGGAAGGTGGTTGGCCTTTTTGAACACAGTACATGTCAATCACGCATATTGCAGCACACAGTTAGTAGGAGCGAGCGTTGCAGAAATGTCTGAAATGAAAGGACCAACAGCAATGGGCAACATTTTTGAGACACACTAGCAGGCCTTATCAGTATCATTGTCGTCACGCTGCTTCACAAATCGATGATCATTCTTGCTACTGCTGCCACTGCTGCCGCTCCTTGTACGGGCCTCCTTCTTCTTCTTATTATTATTACTACTATTCATCATCATCATCATCATCATCATCAACAACTGTACCAATGCTGCCGGTGCTGCTGCTGCTGCTGCCGCTGCTGCCGCTGCTGCTGCCGGTGCTGCTGCTGCCGGTGCTGCTGCCGCCGCTGCTGCTGCTGCTCGTATATTTCAAGTGCCCGATTATGACTGGGCATGTCTACTCATACTCTTGTCCTATGCATCTACCGAAAATGCCAGACTTACTTCGGGAGATGCCAGCCCCTAGTAGAAGCTCACCGCTACTCACAAAAGATCTCCAGACCTCGAAGGGGTGGTATAGAAGGGCTGTGGAAGACCGCCTTCGAGTTACTGTAGAAATTTTTGAGGTTTTGATCTTTACCTCCGCAAAAAGGTCAATCAGGCTCCAAAACTAGTTTGTGCCATATCGGGCTTCAGGCGAAGTTGGACGCGGCGGTCGTCCTGAACGCCGGCACCTTTCACCCAGGGTTTGCATGCGAGGGCTGTGCGGTGCGTGTAGGACCTTAAATTGGTGTAATCTGGGTCCATATATTCTTCAGGTTCCCTGTATTTTTTGGCGAGCAAATCAGGCAGACTCTCACCTTGTGGGGGTTCCAGCTGGGAGTAGAATTTTTTATTGATCTGTGGGTCCCTGTGCTTACTGTGAGAGGTTTGCGGATTACCCGCAGCAGGCAGCAACTATATAGGATATGTTGGGATTCTGTTGGGATTCCAGGCTCTAGAGTTTCCTGCAAATCTGCTTTTTGGAGCTCAATTGGTGGCCAGCATCCTGTTCGCAGAAGAACGAACACAGTTGACAGTCTTTAGGTCTAGGCCTCAGGCTTGCCGTCAGTAGCTGGACATGCGGGGAGTTTATGGGAGAGGCACATGGATATGGAGATGGTGTGGGTACGCTGCCGTGAGGAAGCCAACCCAGCAATCTCTGGAAGTAGTCAGAGTTGTGCCTTGAGTGCCTTGAGTGCCTACCAGGTTTCAAAATCGTTCGCAGATACTGCTGTAAAAAGGGAGTTATTGATTCCAACCGCTGAGTTTTGGAAGACAGGTGTTTGTTGATAGGCTCCGTGTCCTGTCCACAATCCAGACGGCATGAATGAAAACACCTGATGCTTCAAACTTCGAACTAATGTAAAAGGATGGCTGAAACATGTGGGAGGACGTGGGCTTTCTGGCTACTTAGGTCGACATGTCGGACATCTTTGGGGAAGACGTCCTCACAATAGTTTCTTGGCTGCTGCGCAGATTCGCAGATGATTCCATCTGGCCTCAAGAGCTGAGGGCCTTGAGAAAGCATGAACATTTTTTGTTTGGGGTCAGAGATGTGGGCATTCCCAAAAACACATAAGACATGTCATGGTGCTGTCTTGCAAGCTGCCTGAGGATACCAGCTACGAGGCAGGGAAGCTCATGTGCTTGCAGCATTCAGCTTGCCAACCATTATGCCGAAAAAGAGTTTCCTTGTGACGCTAAAGCGTTTGGGGGTTAGCTCTTGGCCTCGTTGAGAAAGGCGATGGACGTAGAGGTTTGGCCGCTTCTGATGAGCGTCGTTGCTGTCAGTGCTCTTGACATGACGCTTCTGGAGAGAATCTTCAGCACTCAGGGTTTCGCATGGTCTCGCGTCCGTGGCCCAAACGTTTCATATTCATGCCGCATCCAACCCCGATGAAGTCACTGCATGGAGAATGATTTACCTGTAGGAATGGCGCATGGCGCCGTTTCCTTTTAGCGCCAGGAACTTTGAAATGGGTTCAGGAGTGGTCTTTGGTGTCGCGATACTGAAGCAGAGTATCAGGAATTGATATGAGCTCCAGTTGCTGTCGTATTCATCTTGTCACGCATGGGACCTATGTAATCCATTTTGAATAATCAGCGTCCGGACATCAGCTGCATGTATCAGAACACGCAGAAACTCTACTCGTACATTCTAAAGCCATATCTGTGGATTTTCGCCCGTCCTTCCAGAAGAATTCTGGTCATTTTGAGGCGGAAGCAAGAGACCCTTCTTAAAACAATCAGTTGTTTTTCATCTTTTTTTTTTTTGTGTTTTTTTTTGTTTTT
>CAJNIZ010045188.1:24485-40462 GCA_905231905.1 Symbiodinium pilosum | reverse complement strand
TAAAGCCTATATAATCCCCTATAAAATCTCAGTTTCCATTTCATTTTCCATTTTCTTTTCCATTTGATTTTCCATTATAGTAGGTATATCCCTCATAATACTAAATAACCCCAATATAACCCCAATGTATTGAAACCCTAAACCCCAAACAGTAGGTACCCATAAGCTATGATCCCTGAAACTACCATCCCCGGGACCATAACGAAGCGCAGCTTCGTCGTCTGTGACGGGTTAGCGTTTAAGTATTGAGCTTGGGATTTAAGGGTTGGGGTTGAGGGTTTAGGGCTTTGGGCTTAGAGTTTAGGGTTTAAGGTTTAGGGTTGAGGGTTTAGGGCTTAAGGGCTTAGAGTTCATGGTTTAGGCTGTTTCGAGATAGATTGCAGGGACGGGCACCCCCACCTCCAGGCTTCGACAGAACAAACTACAAGAGAGAAATCTCCGAACTGCATGAAACCCCGAAAAGACTGTAACCCCTAAACCTCAACTGAAAGTCCCAGTCCCTGAGCTCCTCAAATCTTGAAACGCAGCTTAGGGTGTGGGGCTTCATCCCCGAAAGCTACATCAACCCAGCAACGCGGGAAACACCGTCAGCTTCGGAAAGCGTGGTACCATGAAGGTCACCGCCTCAGTCAGTCGGAAGGCAAGCACATAGAAATGCAGAGAGTACCAAAAAGATGCTAGGCTCCCAGACCTAAACGGTCCAACGTTTGGGGTTCTGCATTCTTCGGGCTTCGTGGAGCCTCCGTGGCAACCCCTACACCCAGAACTCTAATCCCTAAAGCGTAAGCCCTAGCACTACTTAGATAAGACCTCTGTACCTTCTTGGAATAGTACAGACGGCCTACAGGAGATCACGAGTGGAAACTTGAAAGGCCCTTAAGATTGGCTTCAAACTGACAGGGCTTCTGACTCAGGGCCATCGCCTTTGGAGCTTTGGGTCATTGAACCTCAATGTTCAGCTCGGGAGGGGCAAGATGTTATCATACTCAAAATAAAGCCAACCCTTTAGGGTTTAGGGTTTAGGGAACCCCCGCCTAACTTTCAGGTTTTGGGCTCAGTGTTCAGGGTTTCGGGCCTAGAGTAGCAACAAAAAGCTAACAACAGATCCCAGTCGCCGAACGCTTGGTCTGCGGCAGCTGAACGACGATGGACCCATAAGGATCAATAGCTCCTTGGCTTTGCTGCATCAAAGCTTCTTCTATGGGGTTTTCCTAAAATTAGGTGTACCTTTTTGGGGGTCCCTATAGTAAGGACTATAGTATATTGGGGTCTATATTGGGGTCCCCTATTTGGGGAAACTACCATATAATCTCCTCCCTTACTAATGAACCCCCCACCACCGAACAACTAATATCCCCGACATAATCAAGTGTATATACATATACACACAAATGCAATGTTGCGAATAGTGAGGATCAGGTGGTGGAGGGCTTTGGGGAGATTGGGATTGGATCAACTTAAGCGGAACGAATCATAGGCCCATGAAGCCTTGACAGTCTTACCAAGAACACGTGCGCATAAGATCGCCTGCTTTTGTAAGCACAAGCCCTCCTTGTCAGATTCCACTCTTCAGGAAATCTTAGTACAGAGTTTGGGGAGTAGGGCGGGAAAGGCGCTGGCTCAAATCTTACCTACCAGAGGGCCCAACGAGATTCATGATATATGACTAGACAATAGTTGGCCCAGATATGGGGAGATCCCAAAATCAAGGTCCCCCTTTTAGGAGTCCCCATACCAGGTATTATAGGGGCCCTGACTTATAGAAACTCCCCATATAAGCATTCTTCAAATAGTCTCCCTAATGGGGACGCTGATAAAGCCATTGTAACTCCTACATGTCCTCAGGGTCCCTAGGGTCCCTAAAGGGGCCCCCCTTTTGTCAGAAGCTCCCCTAGAACTACACCCCACAGCCCAAGCCCTCAAGCCTAAACCCTACCCCTGACCCTACACAAAGACCCCAGGTATAGGGTCTGTTTAGGGCATTGGTTTACTAGTACGAGTACTAAGATTAACAATAATAATCAAATTTCTCGCAGTAGTACGCGCTTAGCCCATGAATCCAGGCACTGCTTAGCCAATTTGAACCTGATCATTCCAGATACCTAAACCTTAAATCCTAAACCTGAATCCACATAATGTAGCCAACAAAGCTCTCCTAAAACCTAAAAGCCCTACGCCCTTAAGCCTCAAGCCTAAGACGCCAAATTCCCAAAAACCCTAAACCCTAAACCCCTAAACCCCTAAACCCCTAAACCCCTGAACCCCTGAACCCCTGAACCCTAAACTCCTTAACATTCTAGGGTTCAGGGCTCCAGGCGTGGTGAAAACGCCTGAACACAAGTCTCCACAACTTCTTTCAACTCCAACGTTACACTAAGTGTCGGCTACGCAAGAAGCCCAAGATCCCTTAATTACTTACTGGTGATTAATAGGGCACAAGGGCATATATCATATAGGGATTATTTTGCCCTCGTTCCCTTCTAACTCAGCAAGATTAGGGAGTATCGAAGGGTATCCGTATCTGAAATAATATGAATCATCCTAGTATCACCTATGGATTAAGGTGCTTGGGGCTCTCTGGGTGCGTCGTAAACCTCTAGTCCCCTCCCTATGTATGAATATAAAGTCTCCCTACAACCGACCCCATATGGGCTTCCAAGCAGATGTACAAAGAAATGCGATTCCGTGAGTATAGGCCCTGCAAAGGCTCCACAAGCGAACTACATCCCAAGCATTTACGCGTGTAGGATCGGATGCTGCCCTGCCCACCGTAGATCATGCAATCCCTAGTCTAGGGTTGATATGTAGAAAAATCAAATTTCTATGGCGTTGCAAGGAATATATACGGATTCGGGGTAATAAAACTTAAAACACATTTCGAAATCAACCCCTCTAGTCCCAAAACCCTCCAAACTGAAAAATCATGATCCCAGGCACCACTGTAGCCCATGTACGTGCACTTCACCAGAGTCTGGCCATTTTCTAGTGCTGCGTACTGATGACCATGAAGGTGCTGCCGGCCTCTCCAGGTGAGTAGCGATTTTTTGGTGGTTTAACCCAGTAAGATTATATTCCTTATATAAAAAACTATACCCCAAAGGAGGATATAAACTTACTCTATATTGGGTACCTTAGTATTCTCGGTACCTTAGTATCCCCAAATAAAATACTACTCAGGTGAGCATTTCAGGCGTTCGGACTCGCTGCTTAACGCTTGGTGTTGGGGTGCTCAACGTTCGTAATTCAAAGGTTTACGATGTGTGGGGGTCCCTGTGTTGCCGAGCATGACCATACGTAATGGGCGGGAAAGCACCACCTGACCCCCGACCCAAAGCACTAGATTGCCCAAAAACAGTTCCATGTATTACAAGGCAAACTGGCCTGGATAAGCCACACACAACCCCCTGGCACAAGGCATCCAAAACAGGTCGCACCCCCCCCCCCGCCCCCCAAAAAAAAGTACCCTAACTGCGTGGCACTCGAGATCCGAAGCCTGAAGCTCTTGAAGAAGGTTTAAGGTTTAGGACGTGCACACATGTATTTTTTACTCAAGTATATAATGGTTAATGAATTGGAAAGGCACATGGAAATGAAATGAAAACCGAGCTATGTTGGGATTTATTGGGATTCTGTCATGTAGAAGCCTGAATAACTAGCCACGCGGTTTAGGGTTTAGGGTTTGAGGTGTACTTTGGGTCCTGCCTGCACCCGTTAACAATCAATAATTGGGATACTAAAGGCTCTATATAGCTATGTTATAAGCATTATCAACCCCTAAACCCTAAACCCTACCAAAATAGGTACATTACAAGTGTTGTAATGCGTGGGGGCAATATCCAAGGTGTACTTGTGGACCCCCCCCCAAGGAACAATGACTATAGGAGATAATGAGGATTATCTTAGGGTCCTCTTATGTCCCTATTATACCACTATTGCAGGGTGGCGGGGGGGCCCTCCGAATGTATATAATAACTATACAATGAATCTAGAGTCTAGGACCATCATATTGGTATCCATTTAGCATTTAGGCCCCAACACGAAGCCGTCCCTCCCCTTTTTTTCATGATCCGCGCACGAAAAATTCAGGGAGTGATAAACACTGAGAGGATTGGATACGACTCCTTCAAAAGCCTTTTGGAGCAATGAGCGAATTTGAAAGTGTGTGTGTGCTTGATGAACAAAACGCGTTGGTCAAACAAACGTTCAACTTTCCAAAACTCACCATGCTTTTGATCCCAATATGCTCGGGCAACATCAACATAAACTTCAACGACCGTCAGATAGCATTATGCAATTTTGGAATCTCATTGAAATGGTTTAGAATCTAGTTCCGAGCCATTGTAAACCCATTTGAAACCAATCGAGGCTGTAATTAAGATCCTTCAAAATTTATTAGAATCATTTAGAGCTTAGCTGCAATCTAGGTAATATACATTGAACATCTGAACAAACTAAGCTAAATGTCTATTTAACACCATGTAGAACCCAAGCACAACCCTAAACGATTCTTCGTATCCTCTAGGGACTTTAGGAGGGACCCCTAATAGGGACCCTTAAGCCCATTACCATACATAACCCTTATACAGTCATGATATAACCCCTATATCCCNNCATATTCTACAAGGGTCCCTATTAGGGGTCCCTCCTAAAGTCTTTAGATCCCTAAACCCTAAACCCTAAACCCTAAACCCGTATCCACTACTCCGCTCCGCCCAGCCTATGTTGCTCCAAGTTGCACTGCTTTCCAGAAGCAGGTCAGCCGAACTTACCTTAAGGGTCCAATGACGCAGCTTGGGGTTTAGGGCGTTAGGGTGTACCAAGATTTACCCTGTTGCTTATATTCAGGTTTAAGTCTTTGTTCATGTTAAGTTTTATCTTTCAACAAAAAGATGAAAGCTTACCCACTGGACAGGTAAGTTACCGTGCGGGTGAGCCCGGGAAAGTCTGTGTCAAAGCATATCGTCCCCGTTGCAGAGATCGGCTCCTGTAGGTGGGTGGGGGGTGAAGGTTTTCTAAATTGTTTCCGGAGTGTGCACCCATTTAACAGCCTTGTGGCAATAACACCTGGGGTGTCCAGGGCATACTAGTTTGAGCATCCCCGTACTAATCCAAACAATCCCAATAGATCTTGCTACCAGGACGGTGTAAAGATCTTGCAGCTGGTATTCTACTGCTTCTTGCATCATGGAGCTTTGGAGATTTAGCCCGGCGAAAGAAAAACCCCGGAACCTTAAAGGTTTTAGGGTTTAGGATCAACCCCAAACCCTAAACTGGCCTAAACCCTAACATTTCAAGGTCACTAATCCCTTAGATCTCCGTGGAGGCATTGCCCACTGTGAGGGACTCCGCAACGGTCGGAGGGTGATCGCCCGACAAAAGACCGGCTTCCTGCATGTGAAAGGCTACAGAAAGACTCAGAGCCCCACAGGGTTATATGGGGATTTCCCAAGATTAGGGGTACCTTTTGGGGAATCCCTATAATGAGGACTATAGTATTTTGGGGTCTATACTGGGGTTCCCCTATCTTGGGAAACTACCATATAGGGATAATGGAAAAGAAAATGGAAACTACTGTTTAGGGTTTAGGGTTTAGGCTGTGTTATATGAGCCAAATGTCTAAACTCCTAGTATTCCCCATTAATACTGGAGAATCAAATGGAAAGGAAAATGGAAAATGAAATGGAAACTGGGATTATAGGCGATTATAGGAGTTATGGTCGAAAATCCGAGCATCCCCCACAAAAGCCCCTATAATTCTCCCCTACATAAACCCCCATATATCCCCTCTAAGGACCCTTTAAGGACTTTAGACTACAGCCCACATGAAATAGTGGCAACAATAACAGCATTGCGCTGACTGCTGACTCTTGGACGGTGTTGAGTGGCTGCCGGAGGTTCAGAAACTTCCTCTTTGAAGGCCTTCGTACCCTAGACCCTAAATCCTAGAAATAATAGGGTTTAAGGTTTAGGGCCTTTTTACCCTAAACCCTAAATCCCAGGGATAGTAAGGTTTTGGGCTTAGGGTTCCGGGCCTTCGTACCCTAAACCCCAAACCCTAGGGATTATATTCCCTACGAACCACCAGCAAGTCAGCAGTTAGGGCTGTGACGAAGTTTAGGGTTCAAGGGGCCCTATTGATCGTTGCGCACGGGCCCCTCTTGGAAATCCGCTGTCCCATGGCACCCGGGTCAGGGGGACTTAGGGTAACAAGGGGGCTAACCAGGGTTGCTGTATGGCTTACACGGCTTATCCGGCCCTCTAAGTATTACAGCAGAAGGGAGATTACCTTTCAGAAGGCCCGTAGCAAACCCGGAACCAAAACCTCCCAGTGAAGCGAAAGTAGACTGGCTGCACGCAAGCAGGCATGACCGCGTTAGAGTACTTGGAGAGTCGGGGGGACTTCGTAAATGGGTTATAAGTCCAAATAGGGACAACTGCGGTTACTGTATGGCTTTTTGTTTGGCTTCGGGGGGGATAAACCTACTTTTTAAGTCCTCCTGCAAGTACCATGGTCATAAGTACCCTGACATCTGCCACTACTATCCCTTCACGACCTGATAGGCCAAAACCCTGAACCCTGAACCCTAAACACTAAACTGTAATTTAGGGCTTAGGGTTTCCAAGCTTGGCGTCAATAACGGGCACCGGGTGGTTCTTGGCGTAGCTCATCACAGAACCATCCTTTGTAACCAAGTGGTACCATGACCTCACGGTTCAGGGTCCAGGATTCAGGGTTCAGGGCTTAGACCAGCGGGGCCCGGGTGGCAGGGAGGCGAAGGGCTCGCATAAAAAGAATGTTCATGATCATGTGCATGTGGTAGTTACATCCCAAGATACAAGACTCCTGATTATAGGAACCGTTGACCAAAAACAAACAAAAAGCATCTAGGCTCATTGAGGGGCTTTTCTAAAGGTCGCTGTAAAGAAGGGAGGGCCCTCAGGAATGCACTTCGTTCCCCAAACCCTAAGCCCTCTAAACTCTAGATCCTAAACCGTAGAAGGAGATCCTAACCAAACAGGGAACCTACATTCCAGTCATCCTTTGGACTTCGTAAAGAGGTTAATAATGGAAGCTACTATAATATGTAGGGCTTAAGGTTTAGGTTTAGGGTTTAGGGTTTAAGGTTTAAGGTTTAGGGTTTAAGTTTTAGGGTTTAAGGTTAAGGGTTTAGGGTTTAAGGTTTAGGGTCCGGGGGACTCAGTAAGTAGGTTTAGAATGGGAAATGCTAGGGTTATTATGCGGGTCATAGGTGTTATAAGCCTACTTACTAAGTTGTCTTGACAGACAAGTATTTTGAACAACTACCAATCTAGAATTTGCTGTTGGAGCCTCTAAAGTTGAAGACTACCGTGCAGCCCTATGTTGCCATACGGCATGTATGGGGCCTAAATCGCGAGCCAAGGGATACATGGCAGTTTCCAAACATGAGGGTTAGGGTTTAGGGTTTAGGTTTCAGGGCTCAGGGTTTAAAGTTTGGGGGGTTCAAGTTTAGGGTTTGGGTTGCGCAGGCCGCAGAATGGTTGTCAAACTATGTTGGGGTCCATCTTGCATTTCTCCTCCTTGTGGAAGCTACCATATGGGGACTATTTTCCCGGGTCCCATGCGGAGGGTTCTAAAAAACAGCTGGGGTACCAAAAGCCGGGCCATCAATGTACGCCTTAAACCCCAAACCCCAAACCTTAAACCCTCAACCCAAAGACCTAAACCCCAACCTCTAAACCCTAAACCCCAAGCGCTAAACCCTCAACCCTAAACCCTAAACCCTAAACCCTTTTCCCTAACACTTGAACCCTAAACCGCCAACATATTAGTGGTGGATCGAGAAACTCCCACACAGCCAGGTTCTAATGTGCCATGGCAACGACCCTACACTTCAAGGGGTTTAGGGTTCAGGTGGAACCCCCCCTACAATAAAGGACAAAAATGGTGATTAGTTCAGGGTCTGCCTATCACCTACTATACCACAACTACAGGGTGGGAGGTTGGTAAGCCCTAAACCCTAAGCCCCAAACTAGATCGGAGGGCTAAGTAAAGGCTACAGCCCTGTCAAAGAGGACCTAGATGAGGCTGCATGTCGCCTTGGGGGAAAAAAAAATTAATGGGGAAAGGTTTAGGGTTTAGGGTTTAGGGTGGGTACCAACACCCCGAACCCTAAACGGAGCTGGAGGAGGATTGAAGACCTGGGCACTTTCTGATAGAGCTAAAGTTGCTGTTCGGGGCTCAATAACAAGTAAGATTCAGGTTGCCAATACAATTTGAAGAATGTATAAGCCACCAAATCCACCACGCCATTTTTCGTTCCGGGTTGAGGATCATGCGCTGGGGACTATGACTGACCTTCCTCCCGTCTCCCACGCAGCGCGCATTTGCTTGATAACGGCATGACCACTTTGTCTGGGCGTTGCATCGGAACAAGGATGAGGCGTATTGGGCGAAATCCACGCATCCGACCACAAGAAAGGAAGACTCTGAACCATGTTACTACGTCTTTTCTAAAGGCAGTGATCTTCGTAAACTCCTGGGGAAGAGCTTCTTAGGCGGTCTGCGGCCCGAAAGCCCAGGAGGAGGGGCACTTACAATCATCCCCTTAGCATAATAATATTTTGACAATATAAGCCACCCCTAAACCCTAAACCCTAAACCATCATTCAAGGCAGAACGCTGAACCCAATTAAGCCCCCCCCGGTTGAGGCCCTCTGCCCGCCTGCCATCCTCCCGAAAGGATAGCACCAGCAAAGTCTGGATCTTTGTCTTCGCATAATGCTTCTGCAAGAGCTCCTGTTCTTCGTGTTACAGTTTGCAAGTTGGGCGTTTCTTGAAAATAATCCACATAGGAAGCCTGAATGGGGACGACAATCATCATGTTATACTCTCTATATACATGTACGTATATAGTTCACCTGGGCCCCTACCCAGTGCACTTCTGTTGTGGGAGACCCCAAGATAAGCCTCTCCCAAAGGATGCATGTAGGGGTGCAGAGCCTCCCTCCGAGGGCCTTTGACCCCAGAGAAGAACTATAGCAAAGCATGCTACACCCACTCTTGCTATACAGTGCTTTTCACATCCCTGAGCCCTGAGCGGAACAAGGTGTCGGGGCACTCTCTCGTGACGCGCATATCTTCTACCTGGTGCATACTGGGGAATGACCGGAATATAGTAGCCTCTAAACCCCAAACCATACAATCCCCAGGAATAGCCCCAGTAACGCATTCTCCCAGTCCTGACTGCCTCACTTAGAACCAGAGGCCTACTGTGTAGGGCTTAGGGCTTAGGGTTTAGGGTTTAGGGTTTAAGGCTTTGGGTTTATGGCTTTGGGTCAGGGTTTAGGGGTTTGGGTGGAGAGATTCAGGATTTGCAGGAACGAGAAGACACCATGCCGCCCACCCGGTACCAAAGAGTCTGTGGCTTTACACTGAACACAGGTCCCCAGACAAGCACTGATTAACCCTCAACCTCAAACCCTTAAACCTGAACCCTAAACCCCATGAGTAGTTGAGATGCTGACTAGACCCTTAAAAAAATGGTTGATCTAATAGTCCACTCCGCGATTCCTACGCACAGAAGCTTACAGCTCAAAGCCGGGATCCTTATGCTTATGTACTTGCAGGAATTGGCTGCAGCCTTGTACAGGGTGCTTCACAAAACATATACCAACCGGTGAACTTCTAAGCAGCCTAGTACAGGGCCTCAATGATTCCCAATCTCATGTTGAGAAGTGCTATAATTACACAAGAACCTACAACCATAATAAGTATTCAGGCCCCTATGAAAAAAAAAACAAGAGTCCTAGCTGACAAGTGATAACAACTAGCCATACTAATAGATGTAGTAATCATACCAAAAAAGTTGGAAGGTAGAACTGGCAAATGAATCCTAAACCCTAGACCCTAAATCCTAAACCTTAAACCCTAAACCCTAAACCCTAAACCCTAAAACCTAAGCTGCTGTCCTGGTACTTGGGCACTGGAGAGCCATCTTTCGCTCCCGTGCTAACCTCCGAGTGCATAACCTGGGTCTGCTGCTGGGTTGCTAGGGCTTAGGGTTTAGGATGTAGGGACTGGGATGTAGGGTTTAGGGTTTAGGGTTTAGGGTCTAGGATAGGATTTAGGCTTTAAGGTTTAGGATTTAGAGTGTAGGGTCTTTTGTTTAAGGTGCAGGGGGTTTAGGGTCTAGGGTGTCTAGGGTTTAGGGTTCAAGGTCTTGGAGGGTCAGGGGGACTTGGTAAGTGAGTTAATACTGGAGATAAGTGGGCTTGTAATTGTATGCCATCAAACCCTAAACCCTCAACGTTGCCCTTAGAAGCCTTGAGGTATAGGGGTGGTCCGTCTTATAATCTAAGATTGGAACGATGGGTCTCAAGTATGGGCCCTTAATCCTGGGATCCTTATGTACTATTTATGTCTTTTCAGCCCCTAGAAGCCCAACGAAGGGCCCATAGTTAGGACCCAGGAAAAAGGCAGGGGCCCGTGGTCCTGAACCCTTAGCCCTAAAAAACCTCAACCGCGAGGGCCTTAGATAAAAATGATTTGATCTCCAGGCTTCTCATTGCGGGCTTCGGCCTTGAGCTTTCGGGCTCCGTTTAAGGGTTCAGGGTTCAGGGTTTAGGCCTTCGGGTTTAGGGTTTAAGCTTAGGGCTTAATATCTCCCACCTTGCAGCACAGGTGCATTTGGCAGTTTCCACAAATTAGCGGTCCTTCTTTGGGGTGCACCTAGGACCATAATCAGTGAATGCCTTATAAGAACGGGCCTCCTATTTATGGAAACTCTCATTTCTCAAAATCAAGCCTGCCGATACCCTGAAGACCAACAATTGGACCGACATCTTTGAGAGGCACACCGCCCTCTCGCGGATCTTGAAGTTAGCCTCGTGACGATGGTATCGCCTGCATCTAGGCGCTCCTGCGTTGCGCTGTACCTAAGTGAGCATTCTCTTTTTGCTGGTGCAGTAGTGGGAGCGGGGGTTTAGGATTTAGGGTTTAGGGAAACAACTGCCAATATCATGGTCCTAGATCCATTTCAGATACTTGTTAATTTTTCAATAAGGCTCAAAGGGATTTCAAGATGATATTGTCCATTATCTAGGCCACTATAGTACTTCCCTGACGGACTTCGGGTTTAAGGGTTGAGGGCTTAAGGGCTTAGGATTAAGGATTTAGGGTTTAAGGGTGATGGTTTTTTTTGTTTGTTTAGGGTTTGAGGGTTGAGGGCTTTAGGACTTAGGGTTCTGGGGCCATGTACGGAGGTTGAGGCCTCAGCTGCGCTTCACAGGAAACAAAAAGATTCCAGGATAAACTGGGTTCAGGAACTTAGTTTGGGTTATCATAATATGGGTATATAGTCAATAATGGGTTTTCTTTATTATAGCATCTTAGTTTAAATTTCGTGACAGCAACCAGAAAAAAGCATCTTGCTCTCTCGCTCCCAAATGGTACAGGCATAATGAGACAGGTGGCAAGAAGACTTCGTCGGCCTCTTTTACCCGAGTGCGGCTAGCTGAAGGTGGCGGTGCCATTTACGGTGCCGGATTGGTGGTTTAGCGGCATCGAATTCATACTACGAATTCTCCGAATGCTTCCAGCACAAAATTCCATCCCGGAACAGTTGTAGCGAAGCGAATGAGAATGTCAGCTTTTACTGTAGCAGGTATGTGCCACAAAGCAAGCCGTCTGGCTCTCCATCAAAATATACCGGATAAAAAAATTCAAAATTGCAGACACCGATCCTGGCGTGCGCACACACAAGCCTGATCCTGTGCCTTCTTGGTGCTGGAAGCTGCATGTACTGACTTTCGGAATTTCTTCATGTAGTTTCAAGACCCTAAACCTTAAACCCTGAACTGGGTTGCTGCAAAGGAATTTAATTTCTGGATATATGATATAGTACATAAAAAGGTTTCCGTACCTTAGTAACTTGATCTAAGTTCCTGAACAGCAACCTAGTGAGCCCCACAAAACTCCCTCCTGGTCCCAACATGCTCCTCCATGTAGGGAGCTCCGAGTTAGGGGCCCCCATGGGTGCACAAACATAAGGATCCCTACATGAAGGGCACCAGGACCCCCCAGAAGGGGGGAATCTATGGACAGCTGTCTCAGGGATCTGGGTGTGTGCTTTGGTCCCTTTCATGCTGAACATGAGCTTGGGCGCATGTCTTCCATCATGCTGAGGCAGCTAATGCGATAATAGTCCTTCTCCGGTCCTCACAAAGATCAGAAGTTGACCACTAACCCTAAACCCTATAGGATGCTCCATGCAGATTTATAGCAGCTTCATTGTGAGGTTCAGGGCTCTAGTTGAGAATGACAAGTCTCTAGCCTAGCAACTTGGGCTTAGGCTTTAGGGTCGAGGGTTTAGGGTTTAGGGTCTACTTGGAGAGTTATTGGGACTTAGTAACTAGGTTCATAGCGTTACTATATGGGTTATGGGGGATATCAACCTACTTACTAAGGGCCCCTGATCCTCCAAGTAGGGTCTAGCTCCAAAACCCAACCCAAAGGCTCAGGGGGGGATTTAAGTAAGTATCTCTGTGAGCAGGATAGCCCATGGTAGTCCCTAAGCCCTAAACCCTTCCCAGACCCTCTAAAGGATCCAAAGCATGGAACCCCTAATAATCCCCTAGTTTCCCCAATGTACTCATGGGTTCATTTGGGGGATTCGATTTTTTGGATCCTTTAAGGGATCTGGGGTTATAGGGATTTTTGCCTACCCTCCAAGAACTAACAACTAGCCGAGCCTTAGGCTCCTGGGTTTCAGGGAAGGCAAGCTCCGGCAGATTCCATTCCCTAAACTAATATAGGATTACATAAGGATAGGTTTTAGGGCTTAGGATTTAGGGTTTCAGGTTTAGGGCTTAAGGCTTAGGGCTTAGGGTGTGGGATTTAAGATTTGAGGTTTAGGATTTAGGGGTTAAGGTCTCCAAAAAGAGGGTCCTCCTGAAAGTCCGCATAATGATTACTGGAGTAATCTGGTGCCGATATTGGAGTTCCCTATCTATGGAAGTACCATATAGAAACCCAGAAAATTCCTCTTGTAAACACAGCTACGTTTTCAAAAGGGGGCTATACGGCTGTTCCATGCTCATCTGGGGGAGGGTCAGCACCACAAATAAGCCATGGTGAGTTAGAGCTGTACTTAACCTACGTACGAGCCTGAGCCCCATTGCTATTACCAATGAACCCGAAAACCTAAACCCTACACCTTAACCCTTAAACTTTAAAACCTGAACAGCCTGCAGGTAGAGGGGCACCGAAAGCAAAACCTCATCAGTCATAGTAGACGCACATCAGCTTCTCGGGAAGTATTTTCAAGTAGGTTGGGTTTAGAGTTTAGGGTTCAGGAGATAGGTTCAGGGTCTAGGATTTAGGGTTTAGGATTTTGGGATTAGGGTTTAGGAGAATTTCGAATCATTTGAAACTCGAAAACAAGGCCATGTTGGGACCATTCTCTACGTGGTGGGTTGTCAAAATGATGGTTCAATTTTAATGCCCCATTATCATTCCGCCGCTAAAATTTTGAGAACGCAAAGAAGAGGCCGTCTTTTTGACGACTCCCGCCACACACATAAACCACATTTCGGATACGGTTGCCATAAGTTGCCGAATTCAAAGCTGTTCGTAAAATAGTTCGGTCGTAGCAGAGTTTGCTACCAACCCACCTTCACACAGCACTTACGAGCCATAGTCTAAATTCCTAGTATGTCCCTTAACAACCTGACAATACTCCCCTAAATACTCCCCCTCATAACCCCCTTTATGGCGTTGAGACTATAGCTCATATGGCTTGCGTTAGAAGGACCCCCCACCTGTAATAGTGGCATAATAGGAATACAAGAGGACCCTAATATAATCCCTATTATCCCCTATAGTCACTATTACCCTAAACCCTAAACCCTAAAACCCTAAAACCCTAAACCCTAAACCCTAAACCCTAATCCCTAATCCCTATTATCCCCTATAGGCACTATTACTGGGTGGGGGGTCCACCTAAGGTTTACGGCGTAGGGCTTGCAGCCAAGAAGTAGAAGCAAAAAAGCAGCGCAAGATCCGTTTCCTCAGCCCAAGACTTGAAGAGGGTTTAGGGTTTAGGGTTTAGGGCGCTGAACCTCCAAAAGCCTTCCCCCTCAAGTTGCAGAGCTTTCTCAAGTTAATGGTTTTGGGTTCAGCGCATGCGGTGGAAGGCTTAGGACAAGCCCTGAATAGCCGCTTCCGTTTTCATCTTTACTCCTCCATTCCTGACCTTGAAGAAGACCCCAAACCCTAAACCCTAAGCCCGAAACCCTAAGCCCTAAACCCTAAACCCTAAACCCTAAGCCCCTAAGCCCTAAACCCTAAGCCCTAAACCCTAAGCCTGTCCTCCAGGCGGTTCGAACCTCATGCCCATGAAAGCCGTCGTTGAGTAGTAGCGAACCCCTCCGGCAAGGCATAGAACGAACCTAGGATTGATTTGAAAGACTTAGGACTTGTGGCTTAGAGTTTAGGTTTAGGATTTAGGGCTTAGGGTTTAGGGCTTAGGGTTTACGGTTTACTGCCCGAACCCTAAAACATATCCCATAGTGTAACTGTAAAGCTACGATATCTTCTGCCAAGGTCCTATATGTGACTGTTACAGGGAGGGGGCAACAGCCAAGATACGGGAAGCCATGGTTCTATGGCAGTCTTACAAGGTTTAGGGTTATAGGGATAAGGGAAAATGGAAGCTACTATAATGGGGCTATATATGGATATGATAGGGATATTATAGGGATACTGCCCTACAAATCGAAAATCACATGAAACATGCAAAATGAGATAGAAATGGGGATAGTACAAGGGCTTCAGGATTTGGGGTTTTACAGGGCATGAAAACGCAACGGCAAAAGACAAGAAAGGTGCAACAATCCCTCGTCACACTGCCCCAGACACATGAACCTTTGCATCACTTAGGCTCCCAAAGATGCTCTGATACTAACTAACGCCTTGGTATACAGTAGTAGCGCAGAACATTGCTTCCACCCTGGAAAGAATTGCTGTTGCTTAAGGGGGAGCGGGGGAGGGAATCTCTGTGTTGTTCTAGGGAGCCATATGAGCCATAGTATAACCCTACTCCCCTATACAATCCTCAATATAACCTGCTTTAACGAACTAAGACTTTGGCTCATAGATCTATGACTATACAGATCCAATTACCCATTCCCTCTCGAGCTCCAGTAGCAATAGCAACGTCTCCAGCCTCATTGGGAGCCCTTCCATGATTGTAGTCCCTGACATAGGAAAATTTCTACACACGCAAAAAAAGCATGACAATTTGTGTGAAGGAGTGGAAGTACGTGTGCAAAAGTCACCTGGGTGTGCGTGTGTCTCGTCCGGTTGGGCGTTACGTAAAGTTCCCCAGAGATTCTGCTGGCTCTTTCCACTCTTTCGCAGCATTTACACGTCTACTACACATCACGCATACCCGAACACAAACACACATCATTTCCAAGCACATGATGTGAAGGGTTGTTGGAAACCCAAAGCTGTTCAAAACCGTTCACACTCTAAACTCGTCGGCTTACCCTCCATCCAAGGTTCAGTACGACTTCCTGAAGTTCTTTTGCAACAGGCTTCATTGCACAACCGGGATTCAAGGCTATGAGTAACAACTCGAAAGATTTCGTGTCGATGCCAACGTGATGTTTCTAAGAACTTGTCATCACCGAAGTAGAGCGCGTTAACCTTTCGCCATGAATCTTGTTTCCTGAATCCGGAAACCCAATGCCTTCGTCCCTTGAGCAGTCCACCCAAAACCCTGAACTCAAAATCCTGGACCCCCAATGCTAGACCCTACAATCGGAATCCTAGACCATGAACCCTTACCCGTCCTAACCTTGAACCCACAATCCTTACCTCAACGCCCACAACCCTAAATGATACTGCTTGAATACTGCCCCCACTCGATAACAGCTACAACATGATGAAATGTATGCCCGAATATTACCCCCATTATAGACTGTTACTGGGT
>CAJNIZ010045188.1:8949-23803 GCA_905231905.1 Symbiodinium pilosum | reverse complement strand
ACTTTGTAAGTAGGTTAATAACCCCCAAAACCCATATAGTAACCGTGGATATCCCCATTCTTAAACTAGTTGCTAAGTCCCAATGACCCTCCAAGTAGATCATATGGCAAGTGCAGAAGCTAAGGACAAAGGTGACGCCACTGCGCCCGAACCAGCTGGCGCATTGTGTCAGGATGAGTGCCTGGCTGTTTAGGGTTTCGGGTTTAGGGTTTGGGTGTTAAGGTTTAGGGTTCTGGGTTTAGGCTGGATTTTAGGGTCTAGGCTTTAGAGCTTAGGCTTCGGTTTAAGGTTTTTCCTTCAACCCCTCGGACTTTTGATGTCTGCCTGGCTCGGCACAAGTTTAAGCTTCAGGGCTTAGGATTCTTGTAGAGGTTTAGGGTATATGGTTGAGGGTTTGGCAGGGTCCAGGGGGCTCCGCAAGCAGAACCGTACCCCTACTTCTTGTCATTGCCAGGACCATATCTCCGGCACGAAGCTATTTTATAAAGGCCCCCCAAACGTTCAAATACTCGCCAACTACCAAAAGGGTCCAGGTAGCTATATAGTATATACCTGCGCCCCAACATAAGTATATTAGACCTCCTTTGGGCCCTAAGAAAAATGGTAAATAAGTATATGGAAACTCCTTTGGGCCCTAAGTATATACCATACACCTACATGGACCCTTGAAGCTAGGGCTTTGGGCCTCAGGGCCTGGGCCCCTCTGACTAACTGGCAAAGGTACAGGAGCAAAGGCTCCAGCCACCGTCATCAAACCTGAAAGATCCTAATTGCTCCGTGTTCCCCAACCCTAAACACTAAACCCTAAAACCTAACCCTAAACCCAAAACCCTAAACCCTAAACCAAATTTGAAGAAAGGAGCCGGCTGAACTGCAGTGAAGGAAGGACTTGAAACTTTGCATGATTCTGATCTTTGGTCTGACTGGCAGGAACCTGGAAGACAGAACACTAAACTCTAAACCCATAACCCATGACAACTTTTGCTTCAGGTTCCCAAGCCAAAGCCCTGAGCCCTAAACCCTTATCTCCAAGCCAATTGCGGCTGCGCCGCAAACCCTATCTTAGACACCCGGAACCCCAACCCTAAGCCCTGAACCCTAAAGCCTAAGCCCAAACCCAACCCTTATGCAGGTCCTGCCCAGCCAGGTCATAGGCGGGGCTTGCAATGGATCCGATCGGTAAAAAAAAGAAGGAAAGAACCCAGAGAGCCGTGTTGACCTGGGAGTCTGCACGATTTAGGGTTAAGGGCTTAAGATTGAGGATCTGGGATTTGGGTTTAGGGTTAAGGTTTTAGGTTTTCAAGGCTTGGGGTTGTAGGAGAAGAATCGGATTTAGAGCTTCGGGTCAAAGGTTCAAGTTTCCAAGAGTAGGCAATGTAGAATTTCCCCCAAAACAGCTATCGGGATCATCAGGGTTGATCTGGTGGTTTGGCAAAATACTGGCTGTTGAAACCTTAAGAAAGCCCCTGCAATGTCCTTATAATCCTTGGTCCCTTGAGAGCCCTACTTTCCGAACCCAGAGGGCCATGCTGACAAAAGCCTATGATACGGATCCACCTAGGTTCCCCAGTGACTCCTTAATAGTAAGGGCATCCTTTTTCCTAATTTTCAGTGTGGGGTACCTAGCCACACATGTGGGGATTAGGGGCCGGGTACCGCGGCAGCGCTCTAGATCTCGATTCGTATCATTACCGGCAAGCTCGGAATGCTGATGTATGGAGCAAAAACCATGCTTACCCAAACTACTCTCGCAACGACAGTTGCTTTGCAGGTGGCACGCAGTCCTCGTTCTGGCTAGAAACTTTGAACACAGGATTCGCAAAATCTTGATCTGCAGCCCGTGAGGAACAGAAGATTGCGCAGCACGTGGCATAGGGTCAATTGTAGCACAAGGCTGCACTAAACTTCTCTAAACTGGGTTGTTGTTAAGGAATAGTTAAGGAACGTAAAGGAAGTTACCATAACGGGTATACAGAGTGATAATTAAAATGCTGTCCCCAATATAGTAACTCAAGATCAGTTCCTTAACAGCAACTCAATAAAGAAAAGGCTTTTGCCTCTTGTTGGAGTTCGCATGTTCCTCAAAGAACGGTCCACAGGGCGGATACTGCAACTCGAGGTTTCTGCTTGGGTTCGGAGTTCATGTTTCCTGTCAGGGTAGGTGCGGAGGGGAAGTTTAGGGTCTAGATGGGTTTAGAGCCCGAACCTCACCCCTAATCCCTAAACCCTAAGCCCCTAAACCCTAAACCTAAGCCCTGAACCCAAAGCCTTTCAAACGAGCAGCGCAAGGGAAGGCCAAGGTGGCCAACCAATTATCGGGATGTCTTTTGACGAGCGTCCGGTGCGTCAAGTACGCCATGCTCCGAAGTTGCACATGGCAACTCAAACCAGGTTCTGCTACCAACCCAAACCACCATCGTTTCGTAGCGTGCGTTTTGCGACACCCGTGATACCCAGCACAGCACCATTTCAAACCCTAGGAACGACTGTAAACCCTAAACCCTAAGCTAACTTGATGGCCTGTTAATAGCTGTCTCTTATGTCACGACATGGTAAAATGATTTGGTTGGCATTTTCGAGCCCTGAAAAGAATATCATCATATAGGGCCCTTATGAAACCAGTAAGTGGAAATACTTGAATATCCCAGAGGCCAACCCAGGAATGATCAATGGCAATAGTGCAGTGATAACAATAACAATAGCATTCATAATCAACCCTAATCAACCCCAAACCCTAAATCCAAAACACTAAACCCTGAACCCTAAACCCTAAAACCCTAAACCCTAAACCCTAGGGGGGGGGGCATGGCATCCTTACTGGACTCCGCACCTAACTTTCTGAACGCACTATATTCTTAGGGTTTAAGGTCTAGGGTTGAAGGTTTAGAGTTTCAGGCTTAGAGGTTTAGGAATTCAGGGTTCAAGGTTTAGGGTTTAGGGTTTAGCGGTTTAGAGGTTTAGGACCGAAAACTATTGCCCACATCATCTTGACGCCTGCTTGAAATAGCCTGTACTGTAATTGTGCAAGGATCTAGCACCAAAACAAAATATTCAGTAATTGTCTCTCACATTGCACAGGCTCATGGGCGCTTGTGAGCGCAGGGTCAGATGAATAAGCTTCTGAATGCAGACGACAACTCCACTCTACTCATCAATCCCACTTGAAAGCGCGGTTCCTGCAACAGTCCCATTTCTCCAAGCATGCCCCAACTCAGCTGTCACAAGGCTTCACTGCAATCTAAAAGTATGTCTGATTTCAAGGCTGCGGAAACCATCCCTGTCTTGAACACCCTAAAACCCTCAACCCTAAACCCCCAAATTGGCTTGGCTTTCCTGGGAACTAAGTTGCCATTTACATGGCACCGTCTCCAAACATACAAACCCCTCATACCCTGCCAAGAAGCCCAGCAAAATTTTCAGCAATCCCAAAAACAAACCCACTGACTACTACAATACAGGTTTAGGGTTTGGGGTTTAGGCTGCTCATTACCTTGCAAGAACTACAGGCTGCTGATTTGAACGGAAGGAGAGAGGAACCGTGGAATCAGAGTAAGCAACGTGCAGAACATCCCAAGACCCTGAAAAAATGGTCACAGTTCTCGGCCCGGAAACCCCAAAACACTTCTGCTGAAACGACATTTGAGCCATTGTCTAAACTCCTAGTATCCCCCTTAGTAACCCTTATAATAGTCCACTATATAGCGCCCCTTTCAGGAGTTCAGACTATAGTTCATGTATGACCCAGGCGCAAAGGTATCTGCAAGGCAACGCATATCAGCAACGCCGAGACTTGAAGGTACCCCCATGTGGACAGGCCCAGCATCATGCCCACGCCTACCTTTGCAGGGCTTGGAGCTTCCAAAGACTTAGGGTTTAGGGTTCAGGATTTGTGGTTTGCAGTTTAGGGGTTGGAGGTTGCTTCCGGTTTAAGATTAGGGTTTGTACTTACGATTGGGACAAAACGGGTGTATTGCTTAGGGCTTGTTTTAGCGAACGCGCGCAGAAGATACTCCACGCCTGTTCGGTTCAAAGATGTAGCTTACAGAGGCGAGGATGTACTTGCTGGTACTTAATGAGGATGGAGAGAGGAAAAAGTACGTTTCTGAGAGGGATCTACTACCCCACTCTCCCAGAATCACCAGTAAGCCTAAGGTTCATAGTTTCCTCTGATGCTTGAAGCCCGCCCTCTTTCTGAACCCTCAGCTCTAAACCCCAAACCCTGAACCCAACCCCCCGGCCCCCCACCAGGCTCACAAGGAGAAACACTTAAACCCTATACCCTACCCACCCGCACCAACCCCCAACCGCCCCACCAGGCTCACGAGGAAGAGCCAGAGAGGGTCCACCGCTTCCGCAAGTAAACAGCAGCAGCCCATGGACCTGGGTTCTTGCTGAAATACTACTAAAAAAAGATCATCTTTAATTTATATTGGGCCCAGGTATACATAAAAATGAAAAAATGTTATTCAACAAGAACCCAGAGACATGGTCGACATCCCAGGAATGGCCTCTGGGGGCTAAGCGGTTTGGGGTTTAGGGTTTAGGGTTTGGAGTTCGGAGTTTGGGGCTTAGGGTTCAGGGTTTGGGACTTTGGGCTTGGGGTTTACAATTTGGGGTTTGGAGCTTAGGGTTTAGGAATGGGGGACTAACTGGTCCGGCGTTTAGGGTATGGAGTTGGGGCTTTCAAGTTAAGGGTTAAGGGTTTAGGGTATGGAGTTTAGGGCTTAGGGTTTACGGTTTGTAGAGTTTGGGAGCTATCTCCTGGTATCCCCCTTAATAGCCCCTATGGTAGTCATGGTAATCCCCTATATGATCCCCAATATATCCCCGTTAGGGAGTTTAGACTACACATGCAAGCTTGAGAGTTTAGGGTTTACCTGGGTAGGGAGTTTCTCGAACTAAGGGGCCCTAGGACGCTAGGAACTTGTAGGGGCTGTACGAATGAAGGAGATGTCCCCACAGGTTTATAGTCCCCCTGAAGTAGATAGAATATGGCTTTGGGTATATTATAGTAAGATCCCCATATATCCTATATTCTATCTACTTACGGGGGACTATAGAGTTTAGTTGGCGTTTTGGCGAACGAAGGATTCACGACAGGAGCTTGGGACCAGCTTAGAGTTTCGGGTTCGCTTTCTGCTGGCTTGTAGGGAAAGGAGGGATGGATCCCTGTAGAATTTTCGCCTAAGCCCGGGTTTAGGGTTTAGGGTTTAGTGTATAGGGTTTAGGGTTTAGGGTTTAGTGTATAGGGTTTAGGGTTTAGTTAGGGTTGTCTCCTACAGTCGCCCCTCTAAACATTCCTTTATTCCTTACTAACCAGTAGCTTGCGTGCAGGGTGCCGGGTGAGGAGATGGCAGGCACGAGAAATGCCTAAGCCCGTAACACCCCCAACAGCCTAGACCGGGGATGTATATGAATCAATTCTCTAAATGGCAGCTGTATATATATATATGTATACATGTGTATATATGTATATATGTGTGTGTATACATATGTATATACATAATGTCTCTCTCTGTTTTCCACTCCCGGAGCACATGAAAAGCTGGTCACGTGGCTTGGTAAGCAACATATGGGTTGTCATCATGCCATAACTCAGGGGTGTCCACTCGCTCCTTAAGTGCTAGGGTAAAGGATCCTAATGCCAATCGCACCCCCGCCCCCCCCGGCTTCCCCCGCCCTGACGCGGGTCCGGTCAACATTGCTGTTCTTTCGAAGCATAAGTGTCTCGAACTGTAAACCTCCTCCAGACCCTGACCCGTAAACACTCAACGCCTAAATCCTTTAACCATAGATGCTGAATTTCCTACGCCAAAACCCTCAATCACTGACTGAAAGCCGAAACCCTGCAACCCTAAACCCCATGTCCCCAGACCGTGTGTCTAAACCTTAAACCCCTGAAGCCTAAACCCTAAGTCCCTAAACCCCTAAACCCCTAGCCCTAAGCCCTAAGCCCCGAAACATTTCTTTCGTGCCCGAGCACGAAGAGGTTCGTGAAAAGCCTAGACAGCAGCGCCAGGCCATATACCAGCAGCCTAGGGCAGAGGTGTGGGTGTCGAAAATTAGAGAGGGGGGTGGGGGGGTTTGGGGTTTGGGTTAAGGGTTTAGGGGTTTAGGGTTAAGGGTTTAGGGTTAAGGGTTTAAGGTTAAGGGTTCAGGGTTAAGGGTTTAGTGTTAAGGGTTAAGGGGTTAGTCTTTCTTCTGATCTTAATGTATTCGGGTCTATCTTGGGCTGCATAGGGGGGTTTGTAGTCAGGGGGGCTTAGCGTCTAGGTAGCCACACTATTCAATTCCCACTTCCCTCCCAATGCCTTACGAAAGGATGGGTGTTGCGGCCATGACCCAAATCAGCAGACTCTGATCCCATGCAGCTAAAGTTTAAGGTTAGGGTTTAGGATCTAAGGTTTTAGGGTACTAAGAAAGGTTCAGCAACTGTCCCTGCACCGTGGACTCCTGTCCCGAAAACCTCGTCCCTGCACCCTGCACCATGTCAACTACACAACCTGCTTGTGGGTTACAATGTGCAGTCAAAGAACATATCGCATAAACTGCCGGAGCCTTGCCAAACAGAAAGTCGTACTTCAGGGGTTAAGGGTTTGGGGTTGGGTCAGGGGACTTGGTAAGTCCATAAGTACTCCTTGTTATCCCCCTACTTAACCTACTTACCCAGCCCCCCTGACCTTTTAACCCCAACCATAAACCTCAAACCCAAACCCCTAGACCTACCGTAGACTCCAAAACAAATACGGCCCATTTTCTTTCCCGTTCCTCACCCTGACCCTCAAGCCACTGAGCCAAGGGTAACCTCAACCCTAAACCCTAAACCCCAAACCCTAAACCCTAAACCCTAAACCCTAAACTAAACCCTACACCCTAAACTAAACCCTAAACCCTAAACTAAGCCCTAAACCCTGAATCCTAAACTAACCCTACTGGAGGGGAAGCCCTACAGGATGGCGTTCTAAAGCGTTTGGGATTTACGCGCAGTTTAGGATTTCTGGCAAAGTTTAGGGTTTAGGGTTTGAGATTATGGGTTTAAGGAAATTTCTCATCCTACTGTGGGGTCCGCGGCTCCCAATTTCAAACCCTGATGCTTTCCAAGCCTTGAGCCCAGAAACCCTCAACGACAGATGGTTTAGGGTCTAAGTTTTCGGGGTTTAGGGTTTAGGGTTTCAGGCTTTAGTTTCTCCCCCACATACTCCTGAAGGCGATCATAGCTTTGCAATCCTCGTAGGCGCCAGGGGGCACCCACGCCTTTCTCTAGTTTGAGAAGCATTTACGTAAATCCATAAGCCGCGAAACCTTACACTAAAAGTCCTAGGGTTTGGAGTTTCCGTCAGCCCCAAAACCTAAAACTCAAAACCCTTAAGGTTCAGGGTTTAGTCTTTCCAGAAGCCCCAAAACCTTAAACTCGAAACCCTAAGGTTTAGGGTTTAGTCTTTCCATACGCCCCAAAACCTTAAACTCGAAACCCTTAAACTCGAAACCCTGCAAACTCATCTCAGCGGCAGCTGGTCGCGGCTGAAGGCTCCCGTCGAGCTTTGGCGACTGCTCCTTCGTTGGTCTTAATTAGGGCTTAGGGTTTAGGGTCTAGGGAGATAAAGGGAACTATCCATCACACAAAGGTTTCTGTGAGATCTAAGGCTTTGCGCGAAGAAGCGCAGGGCATCTGACTAATAGGGTTCCCCAAGATCCTTGCAACGTCCAGGAAGGGTTTCGCAATTTGGGCTAAGCTTCTGACCATGGAACCCAAACTTCAGGGCTAGGCCCTATTTAGTATTCGCTGTTTAGGGTTTAGGGTTTCTTCCGAGATCAACATTATTATCGAAGTTACACTGTTAAGTGGTGAACCCATAGCCGCGGGCCCGGCCGCTCATGAACCAGGAAGCCTGCGACTTTGAATCTGGAGGTAGGGTTTAGGGTTTAGGGTCCATCCCCCAATCCCCCACCCAGCAATGGGTACCACAAGGGACTTTTCTGGTAGGTATATTTAGAGCATTTTAAAACCCAAATAACTCCATATTATTGTAGGGGGATTGACCTTGAGGATCCCTCAACCCCTTAACCCTAAGGCCTCAAGCCACATCCCTAAATCCTTAGCCACATCCCGCACCCCCTCTGAACCATAGATCCCTACACCCTAAACCCTAAATCCCTAAACCCTAAGTCCCTAAAGCCTAAACCCTAAATCCCTAAACCCCTAAATCCCTTGACCTCGAAACCCCATACCCCATACACACCCCGTGCCCCCGAAAAGGATCTCTGACATGGACCTAGAATCATTCCCGCACCCCCCAGGAGGCCGCCAGACTCCACCTGACCGGCAAAACGTAGAGTTGGAAATGCCGGGATTTCGGGTGTTTAGGAGTTTAGGGTTTAGGATTTCAGGTCGCAGCTTCCTTGTAGGAGCTCGAAACCAATCCACCAATCAATTCCCATAACTGTCAGATCAAGCAAGTAGAAGGACCTATCTGGACCAACCACTGTAATTTCTCAGACTTTACAACCATAAGGTCGTAAGGGCTTATTTAGCACCGGCAAGTGGTCGGACAGTTCGGGATCCAGCTGGTAAGAGCCTGAGTCCCATCAATGCTCTGGGATTTAGCACGTAGGCTTTGAGAATCGGAAGCGCAAATCCCTGAACCGTAAACCCTAAAACTGCACACTCCCAAACCCTAAACCCCTAAACTCCTAAACCCTAAGTCCTTTAAGTTCCAAGAGCTCTGCGCCCAACAGCCAGGTTGAGCTCAGAGCTTTACATCCCCAAGGGGTTTAGGGGTTTAGGGGTTGAGGGGTTTAGGGGTTTAGGGATTTAGGGTTTAGGAGAATTTCCCCTCAAGCTCTACGCCTCCATAGAAGACATCACGAAAGGGCACTGCACCACTCGGGCTTCGAGCCACTGCGGCTGCGAAGCGTCGACGGCTCAGCAACGTAGGACTTTATAGTCCCCCTTAAGTAGATAAAAGGTTTAGAGTTTAGGGCTTAGGGTTTAGGGTGTAGGGTTTAAGGTTTAGGGTTTAGGGTTTAAGGTTTAGGGTTTAGGGTTTAAGGTTTAGGGTTTGGGGTTTCAGGTTTATAGTCCCCCTTAAGAAGACAAAATATGGGGTATATGAGGATCTTATAGTAATATACCAAAGCCACATTCTATCTACTGAAGGGGGACTATAGATACAAGTGAGTACTTCACCAAACGGCACTCCTGTTACGGAGGTTAGGGTTCAGGGCTTACGGTTGAGAGGAAACCTAGGGTTTAGGGGATGAGCGTCTCCTTGGCGGTGTCCTGACAAAAGTGACAGGCCCGTAAGTAGATAGAACATGGCTTTGAGTATATTGTAATAAGATCCCCGTATACCCCATATTCTAGCTACTCAAGGGGACTATGCCTAGCGCTTAATGAGTCATAGTAAGGCTCTCGAGGTGGGGAGGGTACTTTCGAGGGATAATATTGTAATGTAATCCCCCTACTTTCTACTTTATACGCACCCACATATCAGAGCATCCAGGGTCCTCGCCTTGATCTTGCAATCCAAGATTTAAAAGACTTCCCTATCCCGTGTATTATAGTATAGAATGTTATGGTATATTCTGATATGCAGCAAATCCGCTGTGTTTTGGATTTTTTTTGCAATGGGCCGCTAGGTGCACCCAAACTCAGGACAACGCAGAGACAGCCAAGGCAGAAGCGCAAGGGGTGAGATCGCAAGATTATAGGCATATACACACATATGTACTTTGTCTTGAAAGCACAGAGAGAATGGGAAGCCTGTAGGCTTTGGGATTAGGAGCTTGCGCATCAACGTTGATGCCCTTACTTGGCGCGCCCTGCCCAAACCTAAACTCTAAAACCTAAACTCCAAACCCTGGACCCGCAATCTTTACTTGGAGTGTCAGGGGGACTTAGTATGTAGGCTAATCATGGGGAAAACTGAGGTTAGTATATGGGCTATGGGACTTTTTAACCCGCCCCCACCCTCCCAGCCCCGACACTCCAAGTACTGCATCAAGCTTCGGAGAATGACTCACCACCCCACCTCTTGCCCTTGCTTGCTCATCTCCCCATCATAAAGTTAAGGCTAGATACTGCCCCCACCCAGTAACAATCAACCATTAGGGGGATAAAGGCCTTCGCGTAGTCAACTCATGACCAAGTCTTGCCGAGGCGGCCGTATCCATAGATCCCTACATATAGTGCCAGTATACATTTGTTAGCAGTTAACTCTTCCTAGCATCACCCTAGAACCTGAACACTGAATCCTTAACCCTGAACACTAAACCATAAACCCTAAACCCTTAAACCTGAAACCCTAAAAGCCAGTGCACTTAATCCTGCACCTGTCACAACACGACACGCCTCCACCAACGCTATTGAACCACCCAGTTGTAACTGCTCCCACATATATACATTTTTCTATATATATATATATATGGTGGTACCCCATTGGGGGGTTGCAGATTTATTAGTAGGGGATTCCATTGACAAGAGTGCGAAAATGAAAGCTGACACATGAAAGAAAGAGCCTCGGGAGAATTCTTTTGGGGGGGGGCACGCAGCATTCAGGTTTCAAACATTTCCGCCCGAATCCCATCCGCTAGGCATCCGGCACCATGCAAGTCCAGCACAGGCACCGAACCCTGCGCAGGTGAGGATGTGAGTGATCCTCTTGAAATGTCTGCGGGTTCTTTCTAGATTACATGTCCCGCCACATATGCCGCTCATGGAGAGATTGGGAGAAGACCATCCCAGCAGAACACTGTTAGAGGCCTCTCGCCCTCTACTTGGAGGGTCAGGGGACTTACTAAGCAGGTGAAGCACCAAGCCATATGATAACCTGTGCTATCCCTAAACAGAACCCACGCATTAAGTCCCACTGACGCTCCAAGTAACCCTAAACCTTGGGTACTGCCCCCCTCAGTAAGAGTTGGATAAGAATTATAATATGGTTATATATAGCCCTTAATAGGACCCGTAATATAGACCGGTACTGGGTGGGGGCAGTACCCAACCTAAACCCTTTAAACCCTCAAAGCATCCCAGCTTCCATTTCATTCTCCGTTCTTACGTACCCCTGTATGAGCTGTAGTCTAAACTCCTTAAAGGGGGTTTATATAGGGGATTATATATGTTCTTACTACAGGGGACATAAAGGGGATACTAGGAGTTTAGACTACATCTCACATAACCCAAGCCCCTGCGCCCAAAATCCTTCACCCTAAACCCTAAAGCGTAAAACCGTAGACCCCTAAGCCCTAACCCCTAAACCCTTAAATGCTAAACCCGTAACCATACATCCTAAATAGAACCTTATAGGGTAAGGAGGCATGGAATTCTGAGTTTCGAGGCTTCCGGCTGGCAGCAGGTTCGTGGTTGGAGCTGGTGGTCTCGAGGTTTAGGGTTTAGGGCTGAGGGTTTAAATTTCAGGGTTTAGGCTTTAGGGTTTAGGGCTTAGGGTTTAGGGCTTAGGTTCCTTAATGACACAGTTGGTACTCAGGCTGGGGACTTATTGGGACTTATTGGGATACACAGGGCTACATAAGGTTGAGGGGTTGGGGTTGAGGGTCCAAGGAAGGACCCTAAAGACTTAAGGTACCAAAGTAGACTAGGGTCATGTATTTCACGATGAAATCTCTTTAGTGTCAAAAGTTGGGCCGTGGTCCGCGCAACGCATTTATGGGAAGACTTAGCTTGCCGCACAGTCAGGCATTCAGGTCAAGGCACGCGAAGTCAGCACCGTGGTTTAGGGTTAGGAATGCACGAACATACACGAGCGTTCAAGAAGGGCAGATGTGATGCCGCAATAAACCCTGCACCCTAAAACCTAAACCCTAAACCTATAGCCTAAACCCTAAACCCTAAAACCTAAACCCTAAACCTATAGCCTAAACCCTAAACCCTTAACCCTAAACCCTTGGCCCTTGGACCCAAGATCCCAAGCCTGCACCCCAGGTTGCTTAGTGCCTCGAAACCTTCCTATTACTGTTCTTCTTACTATGATTATTACCGGTAATGATGCTATTAGTACAATTCTTACTATTGCCACTACTATTCTTACTATGACTAGCTTTACTTTTCTTACCACTCTTACTATGATCACTCTTAGAATTACTACCATTCTCAAGTTCAAGGGTTCAGACCACGGGCCCCTAGCAGGAGCCCTTGCCGTGATTCAGGAATGTCTAGTCTGGGGGCCCTCCCCGGGCTACTTACAGGTATAGGGTTTGGGGGGTTTTTGGGCTTAGGGTGTAGGGTTTAGGGTCTAGGGTACATGACAGGTATGTAAGGACCTCATATCGGAAGTGTTTAATCATGTTTCTACTTGGAGGGCCAGGCGGACCTAGAAAAGAAATGGGTGCACATCTGGCTTCCAGGGGGTATTACTGTACTTACCAAGTTCCCCTGGCCCTCCAAGTATTTGGCTATTACGCGCATGCGCACTTGGATGACTCTAACAGGGCTTAGGATTTAGGGTTGAGGGGTTTAGGTTTAACGGCCCGACATCTATGCTACAGCCAGAGCAATCTAAAGGGAATCGCAAAGATATGTAAATTGATTTTAGTGATACGGTTGATATTACAATTCTGCATGACGATGTATTACTAAACTCCAAAGAAATGGAAAAACATAGAGTCATCTCGAATTCTTACCATAAACCGTAGTACAAGTAGCGAGCATCACCCGGGCAGGTAGGATTGCGAAACACTAGAGTTGTCATTGTAAGGAGCTATCTGATCTTGTCAGGGTTTTCCTACCTGGGCGTGCACTGACTGGCGAGCTCACGGATACTTAGTGCAAGTCAAACCCATCCCTGCTCGCACCTGGTTTCGCACGTTGTTGCTGCAGGAACGCAAAGCGTCTGGGGAAGGGCCGCAACCTGCTTTAGGTTTTAGGGTTTAGGTTTTAGGGTTTAGGGTTTAGGTTTTAGGGTTTAGGTTTTAGGGTTTACGGTCTATCAGTTTGCAGATTTGCTGGGCAGGGTGTAGGGCTGAGGTGATGGCAGTTCAACGTTGAGGATCCAAGGTCATGGCTTCTTTTTGGCAGAGGCACTTGACTTCCCTGTAGTTGGAATGCAGCAAAGACCCACTGCCCATATGAAGCAGCAGGAGTTCAAGGAGGCTGAGTACCATGACATTATAGCCCGTGACGATTTTCTCGAGCTTTATTTTTGAGCACACCCGGCGTGGAGTGATAAAAACGGCTTGGCTTTGGGGCCAAGGGCTAGGGTTTGGGGTTGACGATTTCGGGGTTGGGGAGTATTGTTTTCTGGCTTCCTGCGGTTTAGGGTTGGATTGGGTCAGGGTTTCGCTGCAAGGCTTCGGGTATTTTGGGCTGTCGAGCTTCGAATAGGCGGATTAATTGCAGAGAGCACAGAAATCTAAACAACATGACTACCTGGGCTGCTTTTCGCCATTCTTTTGGGCCCGCAGGTTGATCTGAACGTTTGCTTGATAGTGTGTCTTCGATTTCGCATTTTGGCTCCATTAGGGGCGTTGACGCACAGTCGCGGGTCTTCGCTACGCTCTTGGAGTGCAGGCCTTGCATACAACAATATTTCTTGAAGCTGTTGGTCCGAGTTCTTGAAATCTTTACCTACGCGTCAAGCCAGGTACGAAGCAGCAACCTTATCCTGACAAGCAACCAAAAACGAAGGGCACCAAAGACCAAGAACATCGAGCCCGCAGCCAGCTTTCAAGCATGATGTTTGCGGGAATCTAGGACACCCCCCTATGCATTCAGCTCACAACCCTAAACCCTCAACCGCCCTCAAGCCTGTAGATTGTCAACCGAGATATTTTGTAAGAGCCTAACACGCCGTCAGAGGCACGGATGCGAGAGTGATCGTCACTCCACAACCAATGGTACTTTCCATAAGTAGAGGGACCCCAACATAGACCCACAAATACTAGAATCCTTGTTATGGTGACCCCCAAAATGGTACCCCCAATTTTGAAAAATCACCCAAAATGCTGTCAGTTTGGGTTCTGGGTTGAGTCCTACATCCTTGTCAACCCTGATCTCTACGTTTTGAACAAAACCCTAAACCTTTTGAATAAAACCGGACATCTCTGCCTCGGTCGAACCCGGGTGCTGGGAAAACGAGCCGGTCATCCAAAGAGACGAGAAGCCTGGGCTGAAGGAGTTGTTCAGGTCCCTTAGAATTACTTAGGGGAGATATAGAGTCATGTTGGGGATATATTGGGATAATGGAAAAGAAAATGGAAACTACTATTTAAGGTTTAGGCTTTAGGGTTTCGCTCACGGCCTCAGGATTCAGGGTTTGGCGTTTATTGCTTCAAGGTTTATGGTGTAGGGTTTGGGGTTTAGAGATTCAAGGTTTCATAAGTCCTTGGCTAGATCTGGGGGGTGGGTTTGAGGTCGGCGTTTAAGGTTTTGAGGGTTCAGACTATGGATACCTCGGGATACATTGGCCAGGATGCTGGTATTGGGGTTTGGGTTTAAGGTGCACAGTTTTTGGGCGAGTTCAGAACTTCAAGGCTCAAGCGCTCGAAGCTCTTACTGGAGGTATCATTTCAATGCGGGACGGTTTTCTCTCGTTCTGTTCTGGGTGACCGGAGCAGATATCAAAAGCTACATGTTGGGGAGATCGGCAAGGACAGAGAGAAACAGTTATGGGTTCAACTAGTACCCCCCCTCTATACTATCCCCCCTAGGTTCCCCCCTTAACTAAGGTTGTGTAGGGATACTTAGGCCCAATTAAGGCTAATTAAGGGGGAACCTAGGGGCGGGTAGTATAGAGGGTGGTACTAGTCGAACCCATAAGAAAAAAGGATCCTGAGCCTCGCAGCGCCACGTCCCAAACCCAAAATACAGAGCCTATTTGGGGGATTGTCAAAATTA
>CAJNIZ010045186.1:10845-38261 GCA_905231905.1 Symbiodinium pilosum | reverse complement strand
TGGTGGTTGGTCACTAAAGTCAGCTTCCAGTCGGGCGAGGACAACATCTACCTTAAAATCTAACAACCCCACTGCGAGGGTGGGGAACAAAAGTTGTTAAGAACAATCTCGAAACTCCGGGCCCCTTTTGAAACAGAATCATCATGACCCTAGACCCTAAACCGCTAAGAGCATTTGACTGAAAATCATCAAAACTGAAG
Source organism: Symbiodinium pilosum (assembly GCA_905231905.1). NCBI lineage: Eukaryota > Dinophyceae > Suessiales > Symbiodiniaceae > Symbiodinium > Symbiodinium pilosum. The sequence goes on along the minus strand of CAJNIZ010045186.1, from coordinate 38,061 downwards.
CGCCCAACCCAAAACCCTACGTCTTAGACTAAGCCCTTCACGTCCTCAATGCGGTTTAGCACGGTTATACGTCCCCTCAATCCGTGACCCTTCAAGTAGTTCTCAAACTAGCAATGAAGCTTCAAATGATTCAAACATGGGGGTTCTCAAGAAAGGGTGCCATTGAGGACTCTCAGATACATTTTGAGGCATATGAGCTACTGTCTAAACTCCTAGTATCCCCCTTAGTAACCCCTATAATGGTCCCCTATATAATCCCCTATAATGCCCCTTTAAGGAGTTTAGACTATGGCTCATATGGGGATCCTTATTCAGGATCATGGGGACTATTTTGGGAAACTTCCGCATACCCTTTAGCGGCCCTATATGCAGTCTCAATCGGGACCACAGCCGAGAAACGCCTACACCCTAAACCCCAAACCCTAAACCCCAAACCCTAAACCCAAACCCTGAATCTTGAGTTGCGAACGGTACCGCGGTGTGGACCACCAGAGCAGCAGGCACACGGCAAGCTTGGTTGCATGAGCCTCCGGGATTAACAAGGCTAGGGTTTAGGGTTTAGGGTTTAGGGTCTAGGGTCTAGGGTTTAGGGTCTAGGGTTTAGGGTTTGGGTTTAGGGTTTAGGGTTTAGGGTGGAGGGTTGAGGACTTATGGTTGAGGGTTGAGAGTTGTAGCGGGCAATATAGGGTTGAATAAGGATTATGAGGGTATATCAGGGTTAGAAAGGAGGTCTGGGGTCTAGGGTTTGGGGCTTAAAGCTTATAGCCTAGAGTTTAGGCTTTAGGGCCTTTGGCTCAGGACCTAGGGAACTTAGATAACGTAAGAGTTAAATGTATGATCTCCTCAAAAGATGACACCAAATATCTACGCGCACCAATATTCAATATTCCTAAGGAGACCACGCTGAAAACCCTACCTCACATTGCCTTGAATGATTGCTGGAGGAATTGAATGCCCCTGAACCCTAAACCCTCAACCTTAAACCGTACACTACATGGAAGACCCCTGGACTTTTTGAAAAAGGGTGGGGTACCCAAAGCCTTCAGGGATTCTATGAGGGTTAACCTTCAGAAGCTCCAGGATTTAGATTTGGGTTTAGGGTTTAGAATTTAAGGGTCTAGGGTTTAGGGTTTAGGGGCCAAGGATCACTCAGCATGGTCAAGCACGCTGGGGCCATCACCGACCGACTTGGTCGACTTGAGCGGGATCCATGGCCCATCATGCCGTCAAGCATGGTGAAAGATGGGCTACGTCCTACAGAATTTGACTCTATGTGAAATCTTGAATACTTAAGATGCTCAGATGCTCATTCTGTATGGCCCCACATAACCCTAAAACCTAAGCCCCTTAACCCTAAACCTTAAAACCCTAAATTCAAACCCTAGACCCCAAATTTGGGTAGCTCTGTATAGTTTGAGGCACGGCGAGGTGCAGCAAGCCCCTACACGAAACAACACCCGGTTGCACTATTTAGGGTATATCCATATATGAGCTATAGTCTAAACTCCTAGTATCCCCCTTAATAAGCCCTTTTATACTCCCCTATATAATCCCCTATATATCCCCCTTTAAGGAGTTTAGACTATAGCTCATATGGTTCCTTAGTTCAAGTCCCTGAATAGCAACCATGATATCGAGAAACCTGAGAATTCTACGTGCGTCGAGGAACTACAGGCGGAGTATGTCTGTGCGCATGGTGGGGCGATGCCATTCGCATGTTGAAACCTGATCGATCCAATATGCCATACGCCAAACACTGCTTGCTGAAACATGGGTTTCAGGCACGCTTTGCCGATGTGTTGGCAGCAGACAAGCTTCGCAACACAGAGTGATCGGCCTTGCATCACCACGCCCGCGTCCAAGTATTCTTGAAAAGGATCCGAGGTAAACATACATTTGAGCACATGCCCCAGCCCCTAAACATGTCAAACAATGGCCGTCTTGTACGAACTCAAATGTTGGGCAATCTTTCTCGGACGCGCCCCCAGACTGTGGTAAACCCCTCCCCTTCACAATAACACCCCGCCATCCCCCTGCCAGGAAATGTTCCCAACATGATGAAATGCTACAGGGTGACTACTTATTATTGACAGAGGTTGGCACTATTCCGGGTACACTTACCTCAGGAATTGGGATTGGGATTTAGGGCTTAGGGGTCGTGTTTGGCAGGTGATTCCCATGTTACTTTCCATTTTCTCATCCGCATGGCTCCCTACTCTAAACCCTAATCCATTCTCCATTATCCTCAAACCCCCTGAAGGACCCTAGGGCTCAGGGCTTGGGGTTTGAGGTTTAGGGTTTAGGGTTTGATCCTTGAAGCCCCCTGGATCAGACTCCTTTTGCGGCGACAGCTACGGCGGCCGGTCGACCGGCGGAAGGATCACTGCCTGAACAGCGTAGCAAACTCCCCAAACACCCCTAAACACTAAACCCCTCAACCCAAACCCCTAAATCCTAAACCTAAACCCTGAGACCTAAACCCTATACTCTAAAGCCTAACGCTAAACCCCTAGACCTTGAACCAAAGCATTTCAGGCTGAAGGTTGGAAGTTCAGTCGTTTTAGGATTTGGGGCCTGGAGTTTAGGGTTTAGGGTTATCCACAAAGTTTCAACCCTAAAACACCCTGAGCTCTCAGACACTAACCTGAAAGCATACACCCTAAATCCTCAACTCTAGACCCCAGGTAGGAAGCTCTCAAACTTAAACCCTAAACCATAGACCCTAAACCTTGAACCCTAAACGTCAGTTAGGAGGAATGAGTCCATGGTGGCAGGAAGAATAAGCAGCTCCAAACGCATACAAGACTCAGAGCTTAAAGGCTTAGGGTTTGGGTTTAAGGTTTGTGGCTCAGGGTTTAGGCCCTAAACCCTAAACCCTAAACCCTAGGGTTTGGGGTTCAGGGTTCAAGGTTTGGAGTTTCTGGTCCAGGGTCGGCTTCAGGTATACCAGGCCCCCCAAAAACTTTAAACGGGATCTATGTCTGTCCTATTGGTGGCTATTTGTACTTGGGGGTCTAGGTAGGGTTTGGGGTTCGGTTGTATTTTGGGTCTGGGGCTGGGGTTTAGGGTTTGAGGTTCGCTCTTTAAGTTACAGGGTTGACGGTTTGCTGTTTGGGGCTTGACCTACAGGGTTGGGGCTCAGGGTAGAAGTATAAGTCCCCGGGTTTAGGGTTTAGGTTTTGGAGTTCCTTCCCCGCATGGCTTTCAGTATGAGATTTGCTTATGGGTACCAACTACCCTTAACCAGAGTAGCATGGAATTCTAGATAGCCCCTTTTAAAAAGACTGTAATCTACTCCGTTTGCTGTTCCATTTTCGTTTCGCGTTCGTAGGGATATGCAGCGGTACGGTGGGATGTAATGGAATATATAAGGGTATGTAGGAAGATATAGCCGACATAGGCATCATGATTTAAGTTTTAAGATGTTTTTTTGTGGTTGGGCATGTATATCCCGCAAGAGGGTTTGACCTAAGTCTATATTGGGGACTACTGTACCCTCAATGTAAACGCTACTCATTATATCTTCATAAGTCCAATCAGATCCAAAAACTCTGATTCAGTATTCCTTGAAGCCAGCAGGAGCTGGCGCCCCCAAGGCCAAAACTCCGGCACCAGCTTCACAATTCTAAGAATACAGGAGACTGAAAGGAGGGACTCATACTCTCCCCCAAATGAATGAGGAACATTATATGGGTGGTTGTCAAAATCATGGTCCCTTTTTGGGTCCCTATTATAATATGGCACCTAATATTCAAGGTACCCAAAAAGGGACCATATTTTTAACAACCACCCATATACAAAAAGAGACGAACATTGTCTTTATGAGGCCCCTGTAGGCTTCAGGGGTTCCACGTCAGCTTGGATGAAGGAAGCAAAGCCACTACAGCCGCTCGTATGCATAGAACTAGTCTGGTTACATGATTCTGGCAATAAGGGCCCTAGGACTATCACATGACTCTTGTTGGGTTAATTCATTAATCCTAAAAGCCCCTGCATGACCCTCAGCTTCCCGTTTCATTGTCCATCGTCTTTTCCACTTGTTTCTTCGTCATAGGGGCAAAATCCCTAAAAACCTTAACCCTAAATAGTTTCCATTTTCTTTTCCTCTATCCCAAGACTCATTACCCTGTATAACACCTATATCAACCCTTGCTATATAACCCTAAACCATCCTAAAAACTAAGCCCTCAACCCTAAACATACCTTCAAACCCATCCCTGTATCATCCTCAGACCCATCTTCCCCTCAAATTCCCTAATCACACGGGTATAGGGTATAGGGTTTAGGGTTTAGGATTTCGGGTTTAGGGTGTAGGATTTCGGGTTTAGGGTCTAGGATTTAGGATTTAGGGTTTAGGATTCCGGGTTTAGGCTTCAGGGTTCAGGGTCAATCCCCCACGCAATAACGAGTATCACGATGTATGCAATGTATTATTGCAGGTATACTAAGGCCCTTTGACCCCCCTATATTATATAGGGGCCATTACTAGGGGGATCGACCTAATTCATCTATACATATGCATCTTTCCCTGTTTCCTCTTGGATTCCAAGGGTCATGTCATCCCTGTCTAGCAACCCCCCCCCCCCTGCCACATTAGTCTCTCCATATCTGTCTATACATCTCCATTTTCCAAAGGATCCTTAGATTGATCGTTTTTTCCTGGAGCTACTACCCTCCGCATAAACTCCTAAGCCCTAAACCCGTCCAACAAACCCTAAACCCTAAGCCCTATCCAACAGAATGGCGGCCTCCAGCTCAATGGTCTGCGGAAAGTGCCAGAAGCACTCTGGCTTAACGAACAAAGAATCCTGCTTCCGCTCCATGACAACCTCAAGCGGGCATGCTAGAAATGGGAGGCCCTCGGGTTTAGCGAATAGGGATTTGGCGTTTAGGATTTTAGGGTTTGGGGTCTAGGGCTTGGGATTTAGGATTTGGGTTTTAGGATTTAAGATTTAAGGCTTAGGACTCTGGGTTAGGGAGCAACCCTCTCGAAGTACACGGCTTACAACGGAAGTACAGACATGGATAGGGAATGGTTTAAGGGCGTAGTGCGTGGCGCAGGGTGATTTCTACCTGACTGTCCGTAAGGGGATTTAGGTAACCAAACCCCTTACAGGAAGGACCATAACCCTAAGCCCTAAACCCTAAACCCTAAACCCTAAACCCTAAACTCTTACTTATAAGTTCTTATTACAGAGCAGGGGTTCCCTAAACCCCTCAACCCTAGACCCCTAAACCATGAACCCTAGACCCCTAAACCCTGAGCCCTAAACCCCTAAGCCCCTAAACCTAAACCCCTAAGCCCCTAAACCTAGACCCCTAACTCCAAGTTTCCTGATGAAAAATGCACCAGATAAGACAGCCCAAGCTTGTGAAGAGATCGTGCGACGTTGCTCCTGTCCTCCGCCGCCGCTCGTGACATGCGTAAAGGTAGGATAATGGGGGCGGCTTTGCTATTACTACTTAGTAAGTACATTTATCAACATTAAAGCCATGTAATACAGTAGAGGTCAACGACCCCGGCTATCCATATTGCTGACTCTAAAGCCCAAAACCTTAAACCCCAAAGCCTATGTATCCTGATACGAACCTTGTAACCCCCTTAAGGGGATCCTCTAGGACGCCCCTAGCACGCTAAAACGATGCACGGGTTCTTACCACATACCTAGAGCAAGGATCTCCTCCCCCTATTCTTAAACTCCCCCCACCGCCCCCCCCTCCCCCCCCTAATCTTAAATACTCAACTATTTTACCCTCCCTACCATCCAAAAAATCCAGCTCTGAATAACTTATATGGTTGGTTGTCAAAATTATGATCTCTTCTTGGGTACCCTAAATATTAGGTGCCGTATTATAATAGGGACCCCAAAAGGGACCATAGTTTTGACAACCACCCACATGTATGCCCTCAACCCTGCCCAAGCTTCCGCAACAAGCCCTCACCAAGACCCCGGCGCCCTCCTCTTCCAGCAGACGCACCTCAAAACAGATGGGTTGAGGGCCTGGGGCCAGAACTGCTCTGGAAGCTTTTTTCAACATGATTCCTGCCCATCATCCCTGTGTAATCCTCATAGGTTCCTAATGACACTAAAGGCCCAGATTGAGAAACTTCTATCTACATTTGGGTATCGTTGTTTGGGGTACCTACAGGTCGTTAACGCGCAAAAAAATGCTTTTCGGCCTGAGCCCATCGGAACTGGCCTGCGTGGGACGAACGGCACTTTTGGACCTTCCGAGGCCTCAAAATCCTTGCTGCCACCGCGCATGGCGTATTTCGCTGAGCATCCATGCGGCGACCATGACAACATCCACCCCTTTGCGCACGGTTTCCAATAGCATCCATGCCAAACCATGATGCCGTTCGTGTTCCAAGGACATACGGTGACCCAGAGCATCCATGCCCAAACCATAATTCCATTCGTGTTCCAAGTGCGTGAGGTGACCCCGAACCCCAAACTCCAAACGCTACAGAATGTTGGCCCCGGCCCAGAACCTGAAGCCCTAGACAGCCACAAAATGGTAGGAATCAGGAAGGACTTTCAGATCGGGATACTAGGAGTTTAGAGTATACCTCACGTAGAAATCCAAATTGAAACTAGGGGCGGTTTGGGGCTTAGCGGTCTATAGTGATGTGCAGGGATGCATCGGGTTTAGGGTAGCAAGGGGCTTTGAGATATGACTATAAGTACATTACAACTATTATAGGGTCCCTATGACAGGGGCTGTACTTAGCAAACCCCAAAACCTTCTTGTTACCAAAACCAAAATCCTAACCCTACACAAAATCCTAACCCTAAACCCTAAACCAGAAACCCAATCCCTGAAACCTGCTGCCTGTAAACCCTAAAACCTAAACCATCCAGAGCGCCTTTGCTTGCATTTGCCCATCTTCCAGACAGGTCGCGCCAAAGTAGCCGCCAAGAGATCGGTCAGCTGGCAAAAGACTGCTACTTGTATTTTAGGGTGTAGGGTTTAGGGTTTAGGGTTTGTAGCGGAATATTTGGATGTAGGCTTTTCGATTTAGAGTCTAGAATGTAGAGCCTAGCAAAATCGATCGTTCTGAAAGGTCACAACGATGACTCAGATAGCGTTTTGCAGCTTTTGCATGCGTGATGCAGCTTGTTAGGCTGCAGAGGTCTTGGCAGAGAAGGCATTTGCATGATGTAGGCCGGCTGTGAACATGCATAGGGTTTAGGGTTGAGGGTTTAGGGGGACGGCCAGGGTTCTGAGTTACCTCCAGGCATCTGCCCACATTTGGCCATATCTCAATCTACGACTCAAAGACCCTTCCGATAGGAATCCCAAATAAAGACTCCAATTGTGAAACACCCTGCAATCACATTATCATCCCGGAATCATCCCTGTCGACTTTCGCAGAACATCAGCTTCCCAAGAATCCTTGCTGGTGGTTAGTAGGATCTGAAGCCATTGGTCCCTAGATAGTCTCGTAAAGTAGCCCCTGCACCCCGCGTTCCTTCATTCAATCATAACCACCAACGTGCAAGTTGCCTACACCTGCGAAAAACACCGAAAGCACGGCCTCTGACAATTCGGTGGCATGGCACCACTGGGGCGTGCGGATTCCGTTTAAGTGCCTCTGCAATCGCTCAGGATATGGGACAGGACGTGTACCCGGGATCCCAAGAATTATTTGCAGCACTGCTTCTTGGAGCCCCTGATATTGGCCCCTGGGCCTTTCTGGATTCTAGGGACCTTTCAGGTATATAAGGATCCCAGAGTTCAGGGCCCACAATCGCGGCCCACGGTTTCACCCTTTGATCTTCTCGTATCCACTCAACCCGTTCGCAGTCGTGGCGGAATTGCTTATAAGGGGCTTTGGGTTACCCCACTCCCAGCGATCAGGCCCTTATAACGATCATATGAGCATAACAGGGTCCCAATTTTAGGAGTTGGGGTTGCTAAACCCCAAGCTTTAATTAAAGGAATCGTCGCTATGGGACTGTTGCTGGCTTTGCTTGGCGCTCCGTATCTTCGTCCGCCTTTCTTTGTTCTGCGGGGCCTGCTGCTAAGTGAGGCCGGTGACATACCTATTCGATCAATTGATAGTAGTTTCCATTTTCTTTTCCATTATCCCCTCGATTTGATTCTCCATTACTGGGATACCATCCCTGAACCCTATACCCAGACCCTGAAGGCGTATAACGATTCTCCCCCATCATCCCCTGATCCTTGTATACCAGTACATAACTCTCGGTAACCCTGTTGTCACACCTTGATGTAGCCCCATATATCTAAACCTTAAACCTGTAACCCAAAACCCTAGATATGATTCCGCGCCCATTTCTCTGTAAACCCTAAACCCTAAACTGCACAACACTTGCCGGGGATCGGGTCTCGGTGCAGAATTTTAATGGGCCTATAGGACTTACAGGCCATATAGGGCTTATAAGATTTATGGCGTTTGTAGGGCTTATATCGGGTTTGTAAGCTTATAGGATATATGGGGTTTGTAGGGTTTATGTAGGGTTTATGTACGGTTTATAGGGCTTATAGGCTTGTTAGGGTTTATAGGGCTTGTGGGGTGTATAGGGTTTATGGGGTTTAGGGCTTATTTGAAGGGCCATTGAGACTTAGTAAGTGGTTAGTAACGGCTAGGGTTTCTCAAGGAATCAACCTCGTGTTTCCTTGTTTACTGAATACTTTGTATACTCTTGCATCCAGGACGAACCCAGATCCAGGATCAGAGAGGGCTCCTACAGGAAAATCTGTTGGGGGTAGCATTTGTTTTGTACAGCTTCTGCCTATTGCTTTGGATCAGGCCACCCTAAACCCCAAATCACTTGCGTTGAAGGATTTGTGTTGAAGAGAGGGAGTATCATGGTCCCTACCAGGAGCTCAGGAGCTCTTCGCTACGTCTCATCTCCATGAAAGTCCTGACTTCTCCAAACCCTGAACCCCAAACCCTAGACCCTACACCCGAAACGCTAAAGCCCAAACCCTGAACCCTAAACCCTAAACGGGTAGGCAATGACTGGTTACTCCAGGGTGCTAGGGCTTACGGTCGAGGACTTAGAATTTGAGTGGAGCCCCTAGATGGGCCCGATGAAGACCACCTTCTTTTTCAAAGGGGGGCATGTAGAGTTTCATGTTAGCTTGAGGTAGGATGAAGGTTTAGGTTTTGGGGCTTGGGATTTCGGGTGGAGCGGTTTTTCTGTGAACTCCCCAAACAAACATTCCCTGCCAAAAAAAGCCTGAAGCCCCGAACCCAGCCCCTGAATCAAAACGCGGGCTTCCCGCCCGTGGTCTCGCGCGTATAGCTTCGCAGGGCTTTGCGTGGGTTGGCGTGGCTTCGCGTGCGTGGCTTCGCGTGGCTTCGCGTGGCTTCGCGCGGCGCCTGGTTTCGCGGGCTTGGCGTGCGGCTTCGCACGCGCGCGACTTGGCGGGCTTCGCGCCCATTCTGTGCGTCCCGAGAGCGGACCATTGTGCCTGCAAAGGGAGTCTACACATGTGGGTGCCGAGGAGGGTATGAATAGTTTCTAGACTCTAGAGAGCCCCATAATAACAATACACCTTGATCAAGGAATATACCTTAGCTTTACCAAGATCCCTAACATGAAATAAGGAATATTCCTCGATTAAGGGGTATTGGGCGCCCTGGGTTTTTCTTACCTACATGGTCAGGAGCCCAAGCCTAGCCTCCGGAAACCGCAAAGACATCAACCCTTCTCACTGACTATCCCCGCTACAGTGGGGATATCAAAAAGGACAAGGTTCTATCCTATCCCAGGGTTCACAATGCGAACCCAAAGCCCTAAATCCCCAAAATCACCCCTAAAGACGCACACGCGAGAAACCCGAAACTGGAAATCTTCCCTACAAACCCTGTAACAAGGACATGCATCCCCTATTTAGCCGCACATACTCTGGATTCTCCATCAATTATCGGGGTACGACGTACTGTCCCTAAACCCTAAACACCTATTAAATGTTAAGTTAAAACATGTGGTTAAACTTTATCCCTAAACCCTATACATCACTATGACCCCTTAAAAGGACATCTGGCCCCCTCAACTCTAAACCCCTAAACCCCAAACCCTAAACCCTAAACCCCCAAACCCTAAACCCTAAACCCCTAAACCCTAAACCGCCTGGCCGACCGAGCGCGGGCTCCATCCCTGGCCCAAAACCCGGGAGACCTCCACGTAGCTACTCACACGCCTGGCGAAAAAAAGGGATGGCCATGGAGGATTTAGGGTTTAGGGGTTTAGGGTTTAGGGTTTAGGGTTCAGGGCTTAGGTTTAGGGTGTAGGGTTTGAGGGGGCTTAGGATTTAGGGTTAGGGTTCGGGATTGAGGGCTTAGGAGCTAAGGGTTTGGGACAATCAGAACTACTATACACACCGTTTAGGGTGCGAAAGGGGACATTACTCTACAGAGGGGACAATACTCTATAGAGAGAGAGAGAGAGGAGACACACGACATACAGACATACATAGATATGCACATATGTACGCACGCAAATACATACATGCATGCAGGCATGCAGGCATACATACACACATACATGCATGCATGCATAAATACATACTTGCATGCGGATTATACAGGGATGGTTGAAGGGATCCTTGCAACTGACTAACTAAAAAAGAACAGGGATGATGCTTTGCAAGGGATACCTACAATACCTGCCCCTGCTTAGGATTTAGGGTTTAGGGACTTGAGCACTGGGGCAGTCGTTGTCATGATCCCACTAGAACCCTATAATTGTCCTAGCGCTTTAAGGCTTCTTTGTTCAAAGCCCGTTTCAGCCATAGTCTAAACTCCTAGTATCTCTCTTAATAACACCTATAGTGGTCCCCTATATGATCCCCCATATAACCCCCTTTTAAAGAGTTTAGACTATAGCTCATTCAGGGTTTTTGGCTTGACGAGATTGGATGAGCTGGACAGCTTTCGACTTCAGGGTTCTGACTTGCAATTAGCAGCTGAGTGGGGCCTGGTTTCCCAGAACCCTCAGAGGATCCAAAAAATGGACACCCCAACCCCCCCCCCCCAACATGAACCCCATTACTACGTTGGGGGAACTAGGGGAGTACTAGGGCGGTTCCATTTTCTGGATCCTTTAGGGGGTCTGGGTTGCCGGGATTAGCAGTGGGGACGATGGATGATTTCAAGGAGCCCTCATTACCTACCAAGCACCGGGCAGGTGTCAGGTCGAATTCCAAGAGTTTGAGGCATAAAGCGCAAGGCCTCTAAAAATATAGACTGTGTAGGGAGTACGCGGGATTGCTTAAGCAAGAACTCTGTGTTTTGTAGTTTGACAGTTTTTGGTTCGGCTTTGTCGCAACTACTTGCAGCCTAGGCTTTTGATGGCTTGTGCGTCTGGGCGTTGCGCACAGCTAAACAACAATAACAATGGCGTCCAAGCATCATGCTTGCTACTACCGCTCAACATTCCTAACTAGATCCCAAAAAACTCGAAGCCCTGGCTCCGTAGCCTTAACCGGTTTCCCGACAAGGAAACCAGAAAGTGTACAACCCTAAACCCTTAACCCTTAACCGCGTACCTATAGGAAACCATAGGTTTAGGGCTCAAGGGAGCCATAGCAGAAACAACCTTGCTCGGGATCTCAAAGCATAGATTCTAAAAGTGATTCCTGAAGATGCTATTAGCATGGAGTGGCGTGCCCATCCGATTGAGGGTTTCGGATTTAAGGTTCCGAGGCCTAGGGCCCTACACGCTACAACAGCAGTGGAAATCCAGTAGTAACAACAGTAGTAATAGTAACAATAATAGTAACAAAAATAGGAATTATAAAATGATAGCAGTAATAGACGTGCCCATCCGGTTTAGAGTTTCGGATGTACGGTTTGAGGGGTTTAGGGTTCATACTGTTGATGATAGTAAAGATTCTGCATGAGCCAGTATACGATACTACCGAGGTAGAAGGAACTAAGGACCCTGCAGGATTTCTAATATCCACCATAGACGCCATAGAGCCCAAAATGACCCCCAAAACCCTAAACCACAAAGATTGAGGTCCCTTCAGTTACTTGGACCCCTGTTGGTCTGGCACCCGACACCTTGCTCTACGGACCGAGGGGCGTACACGCTACAACAGCAGTGGAAACTCCAATAGTAACGATAATAATAAAAACAATGATAGTAGCAAACATGGTAATTACAAAAATCATGATAACAGGATTAGAAATCAAATCGTAACAACAACAAGAATAGTCACAAAAAAATAATACTGTTAATAATGATAATAGCGATAATAATACTGCTAATACTAATAGTGATTCAGTTAACTGTGTAATAAGCAAAATAATACTACTAATGATAAGAATACAATACGAATGACCGTAGTAATTAGGATAAGTGCAATGCGACTAACAATCAATTCCGAAATCCAAAGCCCTGGATCCAAAAACGTGAACCCTGAACCCGGAGCGCTAGGGCCTCTCCCTCGACTGAGCTGTCGTCTCCTATTCTTTGGAGGGCTTATATAGGGGAGTATTGTCGGGGTTATAGGGGTTATTAAGGCGGATACTAGGAGTTTAGACTATAGCTCAAATCTCCCAACCCTGTCCTTAAACCCCAAACCCTTACTTGGAGGGCCAGAGAACTTCGTAGGCAGGTTAAGAACCTCTATAACCCATACAGTAACCCTGGTTATCCCTATTAATAAACTACCTGCCCAGTCCCCCCGACCCTCCAAGTAACAAGTCCTGAAGCAGCGTTTTCGAGCTACAGGGGCTTGCCAAGTAGGTCTGGCTCTCCGACACTGTTGGCAAGTTTCACTCTGTCCCGCATTGACTCTGCGGCAGTGGGTACCTCGTGGCAATTTAGGGTTTAGGGTTTAGGAGGACCCCCCACCCTGTAATAGTGGTATAATACGAATATAAGAGGACCCGAATACAATCACTATTATCCCTTTTTTTTGACTATTACTGGGTGGGGGGTCCACCTAATTTATGGTCATGATTACGTTCTGGTGGCTGGCAAGGAATTGAAAGCAAATGCTGGGCAGAGCTTGTCTGGGTCTCTGGTGTTTGACTCAAGCTCGTCATATGTGGGGGGGGTGTTCTTAAACTGCAAATCCTGGGCCTTTATAGGGATACAGATGCAGTAGTTGGATCCTATGCGCGCTCACGTGAGCTATAGTCTAAACTCCTAGTATCCCCCTTGATAACCCCTACAATAGTGCCCTATATGATCCTCTACATATAACCCCCCTGCAAGGAGTTTAGACTATAGCTCATGTTGAGACACTCACACATAGCATCTCGACCGGATGTCTCCTTCACAGTAAGTCTTGTTGGTTTTATACTGTTATGGGAGTATGGTCCATAATAACTTTACATCTGTTTTTTCCTGGGAATAGCCCACTAAGTGTAAAACAAGTGGAGCGTGTCATCGCGTTGCAAACTGGATCATCATGAATCATTGCAAATGGGAGGACATCTTATTGGGTCAATCACACTATTAAGGTTACTGCAACGAAAGCACACTGAGAGCGCCAAGAGTAGTGGGGCGGATAATCCCCTCCCAAAAAAAGTGGAAACCCCATAGATGTCTCCCTCAGTTAGTCCATGCTTGCCAAAGTATAGCCCAAAAAAAACCCTAAATCCCATAAAGCCCAAAACCCCCAAAACGCTCTAAATCTTTGAATCTCCCTAAACTCTCTAAATCGCCTAGCCCACCCAATCCCTGAACCCTAGGCCCCAACACCTGGCTGTAGCTGAGCGACAGAGCCAATCACCTGGCTTACCCCCAGTGGAGCTTCGCAGGCATGGGCCAAGCCCCTGAAAGGGAGGCCTTCTAGGCTCCTTCGTGGGGTTTAGGCTTATAGGGTTTAGGGTTTAGGGTTTGCTTACCATCTCACCCTGAGAATGTTGAGGGCTCAAGATTTAGGGGTTGAGAGGAGTGAAGGGATTCAATGTTTTCGGTTGGGGGTTTAGGGTTTAGGGCTGGCAGTTTGAGGTTTAGGGTCTGTGATAGCTCCTCCTCACAGAGTATGCAAATGTGTTAGGAAAGCATGTGTTGCTATGTGGCAGGGGGCTGTCAATGTTAGGGAGGCGGCTTAATAGACATCATTCGGGTGCGGCTTACTGTTAAAGAGCTTAGATTAAGTTACCATCTTACGGACGTATGGAAAACAATGGCATTTCCTTAACACAGGATTTTGTTTCAAGAAACTCCTCAGCAGCAACCCAGTTCAGGGTTCGGGCTCAGGGGTGCCGAGTTAAAGGTTATCTCACGTTGAGCCGGTTCCCGTCCAGAGATACTACCTAAGGATCAGATTGCAGGACAACGCCTTGATTTAGGCAAGATGTTCCCTACCCTAAAAAAACCATAGAAACCTTTTAAGAAAGCTAGGCCCTAAAACCAAAAAAATGTGACCTTTTCTTGGCTCCTTGATGAAGATGTGCACCATGGCAGACCGAGAACGCGAGTTGCGCCGGACCTTGGCGCTGTGTGAGGGAATCTGGGGGCAAGCTTAACAAAAGGCTTAGCGTTTAGGGTTCAGGGAGGGTTTGGGATTTGGGGTTTGGGGCTTAGAGTTTAGGGTAATAATATGACCCCTGGACTACAGTTCCATCAAGTACATATTCTTTAATAGGTGCCCCGGTACCCCCTGTATCACTACACATTCCCCTGTGGGTTCCGCTCGTAGCCAGCATAGGCTAGGAGATATACAGAGGCTGAGTAAGTACCCGAAAAGGTAAGGAGGGAGCACGCAAAAGAGACATTCGAAAACAAGGCCTGCGCTGGCAAAAACAGCAATGCACAAGGAATAGACCAGAAGACAGAACAGGAACCGAACACAAGGTTTTTCTTGGACCCACCCTGAACCCTCAACCCTACTTGAAGAATCGGGGTAATATAGCAAAATGATAAGCCCTCTCAGACTCCTGAAAAGGCTTCCATTGGGTGGTGACTACCAGTTAGAACCAGTTTTGGGCTATAACCCTAGACCTCCCAAGTAGCCCTAGGACTCCACGCCCTGTGCCTCCTCTTGCGACGGCCGGATTGGAGCTATGAGCCGGCGTGCGGCATAGGGCTGGACGGAGGAGAGCCTGATCCGGAATGGAATGGATCAGAAAGTGCAGTCTACCATTAAAGGTTTATAGTCCCCCTTAAATAGATAGAATATGGCTTTGGGTATATTATAATAAGATCCCCATATACCCCATATTCTATCTACTTAAGGGGGACTGTAAGATTTAGAGTTTACGGGGTTTAGCCCTGAGGGTTGAGGGTTGAGGCTTGCCGGTAAGGAGTGGAGCATTAAATGAAAAAGAAAATGGAAAACACACGGGAACTGGGGGTTCACAGGGATATGTAGGGTTTAGGGTGAACTTGGGGGATGTTCGTAGGGAATGAGGGAACGGAACAGATTTTGTTGGAATTATCTAAGGTTGTGATGGGGGTCCATTCCGCTGTTCCCTACTAACAACGAGCAAGAATAGGGTTTCGGGGTAGAGTATGCTAGAATCATGCAGGGATGATAGGGCATTTGTGGTCGTAGTCATTCTACTGTTGGGGGGTTGGGGGGGGTGATGGCAAGTAATAGAAGAATAGGGACCGTACAAGTTCTGGATGTGGAACATACGTTCGGAGGACCCCCCACCCTGTCATAGTGGCAAAAAACGAATAACACGACCCTAATATACTCCTTATTATCCCGTATAATCACTATTCCAGGGTGGGGGGGGTTCCACCTGAAGCATACAAATAATTAGAACACAATGTTAAGGCAAAACAAGCTTGGCTGATCGACAGGTCGAAATACGTTTTTTTCATATTCTTCCCCACTGATCAGGCTTCCACATTACAGTCGAAGAACCCCCTAAACCCTTAACCCACGCGGAACCCCAGACAGGCCACGTCTCAGGAAAACTTGTTTAGGTTCATCTTGGCTTAGTGCAGCGTTACGGTCCAAGGGTAGATAAAGGCGTCACAAGAAAACAGAGGCCTCTCCCGCTATACTGGCCCCCGGGAATCCCTGGGTTCGGTGGGTATAGTATAGGGTGGTAGGGGAGCCCATGTTGATACAGAGACAGAGCCTGGGACGGTGGAGTTCACCATACTCAGCAAGAAAGGTTTAGGGCAACGATACTCAAAGCCTGCAAATCCTAAACCCCTAAATTAGCTTCCAATGGGGGATGAGGAGTACACAAGTGCATATATGGTGTGTACATACATGTACATATATATATATATACATGTAGGAACCAGGAAGTTAAACAAAAGATCTGAAGCTTATATAAGGTCCCTACAACCCCTGTTGTAGTTGCCGTGCTTGGAGGGTCAGGGGCACTTAGTAAGTAGGTCCTTATAACCCACATAATAACCCTTGCGATCCGCCTTAATACGCTAGTTATTAAGCCCCCCTAACTCTAAGTAGACTAAACTGGCTAAAACAGCTAGCCCTAAACCTTAAACCCTAAACCCCTAAAAGCCCTAAAAGCCCTAAAAGCCCTAAACCCTAAACCCTAAACAGACTGAAGTAGCAATGGGAAGAGCTCCCCCAAGCGGTCAGGTGTCACCTGCTCAGAGGCGGCGGTTGTGTCTACGTGTCGGCTTCAGATTTTTCTGTTCACTTATTATAATGGAGAATCAAATGGAAAAGAAAATGGAAAATGGGGGTCCCTATAATAAGGACTATAGTATATTGGGGTCTATATTGGGGTCCTCTAATTTTGGGAAAGACATATATATAAATATACGTATACGGTTTAGGGTATAGGGCTTAGGGTAAGGAATAAGGGAATATATGATAAAGAGATTATATAGGGATTCTATTCCCCTATTCCTTACTAGCCCCCAGTAGGCATAAGGCTCTGGGGAAGGGCAAAAGAGTAAGCGTAAGGTTTTTTTGGCTGGGATTTGTCAGGGGATGAGGGGAGTTTGGTTGAAAAGTTTCAGGGTTTGGGGAAAATTTAGGGTTTGGTGTTTAGGGTTTGATTTTTGGTTGGGGGGGGCGTCTGGGTTTTGGCTTGAAAGTTTTGAGTTATGGGGCTTACGGCTGCGAGGATTAGCCTTCAGCATGAAGTTGCCAGCGCACAGCCACGCTGCAATCAACTACCACTGTCAGACCCCTCCACGCAAACAAACATTTCTCATAGCAGACCACAACTAGAAACAAGAGACATAATGCTAGAAATACAACCAGTCACACAAAGGAGAAATGCAATATCACCAAACACAACTCCAATTTCCTGTCTCGGGCACCTGAGATGCCAATGGACTCGCCCAACCGTCCTCATTTTGCCGCAGCCAATTCTCCAGGACCTTTCCACCACAAACAGAACTAACGTAGTACCAAAAACAACCCACTGAGTGCGCATTGGGTATCTTGAAAGATGCCACTCTCAGGGTGTTTAGGAATAAGTTGAGAAATACATTGACCAGTGAACTTAGGATGGCTTGAGATAGTGCAAAGTTTCGGTGTCGAGTGTAGGAGTACTGACGCTGCCGTTGTTTTCCCTGGTTGGGTCAAACTGACCGCCCTGTTACTTTGGGGAATTTTCGCGTGAGCATAGACCAACACGCAAGCAGAACCTTGGATATGGATCTCGCAGGAACATCCACCGTAGTGAGCAAGCATTCAAAGAAATGGACATGCCCAGAATAGCTGGCACTAAGGTGCTTCTGACAATTTGCCACGGACATGCACAAAATACCAGAGGGAACAATGTGCACATCAAGCAGTTCCCTGCCCGCGCCTGTGCAACGGCCCTATAGGAGTCTCTGTGTTGTGCAGGGGAGAGCGGACCTTAAACACTAATCCCTGAACCCTAAACGCTCAAACCCCAAAACCCTGCACCTGATCCCTTGTCCCCATTAGGCGGTTTTCAGAATACGGGCCCCCAGTGTAGACCCAGTATATTTGAATCTTAAGGACACCGCAAAGAGTCCCCTAGTCTTAGGAAACCCTGAACTCTATATGCCCCTCTACGGCCCCATAGGTCCCTATATAGCCCCATGTAATCCTATATCTTCTCCATGAATCCCTACACACACGATCCCCTATCCCCATTTTGGCGATGGACCTGTTCCTCCCGTGGTTTGAAGGTGATCACGACTGCGCGGCCCCCGAACTTCAGCCGCTCGAACTGAGCTCCCATGGCATCCGCCAACTGTTGCATCTCCTTCCCAATAAAAGTTCTGGGGGTTTCCCAAAATAAAGGGTACCTATTTGGGGGGTTCAAACGACAAGGGTTATACTATATTGGGGTATATATTGGGGTCCCTATTTAAGGAAACTACCTTGTGGGTTTGGGGGCAAGATTGAAGTTTTGTACAGCTGTCAGGCGCTTCTCAGATGCCTTACTTGTTTTGCAATGAGGCCTTTGTGGCTCGTAGTCGCAGTCACCAGATATGTTTTGAGCCCGAAACTGGGTTGCCTTAAGGGAACTTAAGCTGAGTTACTATACTGGAGTAGCCATGATATCAAATACTCTATATATATATATGTATACTGATTATGGTAACATAATCTAAGTTCCTTATTCACAGCAAGCGAATACATGCTTTAGCAGCATGTGCCTAAGACCCTGGAACGTCTTGTGTCATACCGGCACTCCCTTGCGGTGTAGGATTGGGGTTGAGGGTTTAGGGTTTAGGGTTCCGGGTTTGGGTTTGGCTTGATGTTCAGAACAAGATCCGCGACTGAGGGCGCAGGGCTTAGGGCGTTCAGCTAGAGGTTCGGGTCACGGGGTGCCCTCCTTGGTCTCAGGGCATGGTGTACGAATGCAAAGTACAGCCAAACCTTACATTCAGGCAACAATCCGCTCATCCAAACCCTAATAAGGCCCATGGCAAGAGCCTAGGCTGCCACCCCTAAACCCTAAACCTTGACTTTCCCTTAAATACGCAGCAGAAGAGTGTTGGAATTTAAGTAGCTTTCCATACCTTGCATGAACCCCTGGATATACCCGTGTCCATCTCATCTCCAGGCTTCCTTTCCATTTGTTTCGCCATTCTCCTTAAACCCTAAGATCTAAGCCCCAAAGGGTTTAGGGTTTAGGGATCTAAGCCCCACAAGGTTTAGGGTTTATGTAACCCTAAACCCTAAACCATGTAGGCCCCTACATTGCTGCCCCCGCCTCCCCCTTCTCCCAGGGCTGCGAGGTCTGAAGGCCGGGCCACTATCAACCTATAGACCCCATACACCCTAGAACCCTAAAACGAGGAGCCCGGAATCTCAAGAGGGCTTAGGGTTTAGGGTCTAGGGTTTTAGGGTCAAGGGTTCTAGGGTTTATGGTTTTAGGGTTTTAGGGTTGAGGGTCTAGGGTTTTAGGGTTTTAGGGCTTATGGTTTTAGGTTTTTAGGGTTTAGGGTTTTAGGGCTTAAGGGCTTATGGTTTAGGGCTTAGGGCCCTAAACCCTATAGTTTGTAGACCTTACACCCAGACCCAGAACCCCAGAGGCTAAAACCCTCAAACCCTGAACCCTCAAATCCTCAAAGCCCGGAACCTCAAGCGGTTTAGAGTTTAGGGTTTAGGGTTTAGGGTGTAGGGTTCCCTCATTAGCAGACAATAGGGAATGAAATAAGATGATTTCCATTCCTATCCGCATGAGGAACCCTACACTTGCTTGATGAAGTCGCTGAGGCCCATTACTCCAAAATATCCCTAAGCATCCCTATATATCCCTAACGAACAGGAGGCCTGGTTGATGAAGTTGCGGATGCCCCACACCCTAAAACACTAAACCCTAAACCCTAAATTGAACCCTAAACCTAAACCCTAAACCCTAAACCCTGAAACCCTAAACCCTAAAGCCTAGGCCTGGTTGATGAAGTTGCGGATGCCCTGGAAGGCCAACTTTGCGGGATGCTGGCGACGGTCGTCTAAGCCGTGTTTCACCTTTCTGGAGGTTTAGGGTTTAGGGTTTTAGGGCTTTAGGGTCTAGGGTTTAGGGTTTGGGGTTTAGACTTTGGGGTTTAGACTTTAGAGTGTAGGGTTTAGGGTTTAGGGTTTAGAGGAAAGGGTTTAGGGTTTAGAGTTTAGGGTTTAGGGTTTAGGGGCTCCCAAAGCTGTCGGGCTTCTTCTTTTTCTTCCCGGCCAGTCGGTCCAGGCTAGGCCCCGAAGTTTCTGGGCTTCTGGGGGTTTAGGGTTAAGAGTTTGGGGTTTAGGGTTCCCAAAACTGAAGGTTTAGGGATATTGGGGTTTAGGGCTACAGGGGTTACAGGGTTAAGGGTGTAGGGCTTAGTGTTTAGGTATAAGGGTTTAGGGTTGTAGGGGTTTAGGTTTTAGAATTATGCGGGTTTAGAGGTTCCCAACACTGAGGGTTTAGGGTTTTAGTTCATTTGGGTTCTATAGGATTGGGTTTAGGGTTTAAGGATTTAGGGTTATGAGGTTTAGAGATGGTTCCGGTTTTAGGGTTATAGGGCTTCTAGTGGGATGTATAAGGGTATTTACGGGTATACAATATGGTTGAGGGTTTATAGTTTGGTGTTGGGGTGAGGGTAAGGCTATAGGTGTTATGCAGGGCTACGCTAGAGTTAAGGCAGGGTTTTAGGGCTCTGGATTGCATGTGTTCTGCAGGGGTAGAGAAAGGAGTGGAGGTTCAGGGTTCGGAATTGTAGGCTATTTACCATGATGAGCGCTTGGATATTCCCCCCCCCCTACTCGGGGCTTGTTGGATAATGTTGGTACTATAAATCTATATAACCCTCAACGTATGCTACCGTCAATATTTTCTACATAATTGCCACGGACATAGCTATAGCCTCACTCTCCTCCCGGGGCACCATGTAATATACCTAGAAACAATACAACGCATCTGAAGGCCAAGAATTTAGGATTCTGCAGCCCCCAAAACCCTTGATATGTATATATATATATATATGGGGGTTTCCCAAAATTAGGGGTACCTTTTTGGGAGTCCCTATAATAAGGACTATAGTATTTTGTATATTGGGGTCCCCTGATTTTGGGAAACTACCATATATATCATATATCCCTATAAGTTCTTAAAGGGTTCAGGGCTTAGGGTATGACAAATTCCACCCACCCATACACCCCCCTTTACAGAGTCCACCTCCTGTATACAGGTGGAAAGCTCCAGGGTGGACCCGTAGGGTCCACAGCGCCGCTGTCGCTCGAGGGCCGCTTCGGCGATGCGGTGGCAAAGGATTGGGTCGTCGTCCTGCTACTTGGAGGATGAGAGGGACTTACCCAAACCCCTGGGAGGATCTAAAACTTAGATCCCCTATATAGAACCATTATAACCCCTATATAATCCTTATATAAATTCCCATATGGTTCTAGGGGGTCTAACTTTAAGATGGCTTTGGGAGTCTGGGTAGTAAGTAGGTTATTAATGTGGAAAACTAGGGTTAATATATGGGTTGTAGGGGTTGTTAATCTGCTTACTAAGTCCTCCTGAACCTCCAAGTAGGGTTTCAGAGTTTAGTGTGTTAAGGTTTGGAAATGGAGGATTAGGGGTTCAGGGTGTGAGGGTTTGGGCTTTGGTCCCTAAACCCTAAACCCTGAACCCTAAACCTACTCTTTGGCACGTTGGGGTGCCTAGGGCTTGAGGGCCAACCCTCGCCCGAACTTAGCATGGAACGCCTGGAACGCCATATGAGCTATAGTCTAAACTCCTAGTATCCCCATTGATAACCCCTACAATAGTGCCCTATATGATCCTCTATATATAACCCCCCTTTAAGGAGTTTAGACTATAGCTCATTTGAACCCATGTTACAAGCGCAGCAAGTATACCTTGGGATGTGAAATACTGCCACCCCAGCAATCATTAAGCCTAAAACTGGGATGATAGATCTAGAGGCCCTTGAAAAGTTCTAAGGTCGGATGAATTTAAAGGCTGAGATTTTTCCCAGGGATACCCCAGAACAGGGCGAAGAGTCCCTCATGGCTTT
Source organism: Symbiodinium pilosum (assembly GCA_905231905.1). Classification (NCBI taxonomy): domain Eukaryota; class Dinophyceae; order Suessiales; family Symbiodiniaceae; genus Symbiodinium; species Symbiodinium pilosum. The sequence continues at coordinate 16,201 of CAJNIZ010045186.1, read as the reverse complement.
GGCATTGTTGGGGGGGAGCTTCAGCTCTTCACGTTTGAGATACGACCCAAGTATACAAGCCATTGAAAAAATTAGATGGGGATTAGGGTTTTAGGGTCTAGGGTTTAGGGTTTAGGGTAACCTATGGCCATCTCTGTGACAAGCGTACAAGCAACCTGGGAACCAACTCTTGCAAAGGTGCCAACAGGCTCATAAGATTCGATTCGTTGGCGAACAGTGGCATATGTGCTGGAGCCCCCTGCATTTCATACATATACTGGTGCTTAGTAGGGAATAAGGGAAAGCAATCCTTGTATAATCCGTATATGATCGATTCTCGTATTCCCTACTAACCAGTAAGTAGATTTCCCCCGCTCTACATCAGTAAAAGCCCAGTAGCTCGTCAGTTCAAACTCAAACTCTCAACCCTAAACCTGCCACTCAAGCTTGGATGCTAAACCCTTGAAACATCTTGAAACCATAGGGTTTAGGCTTTAATGGTTTGGGGTTTAGGGACCCTTTTACCTGAAACCCTAGACCCTGTTTCTCCCCCTGCCGGGACGCAGGCCTAAACATTATCCCTAATTACGCCTTATTTGGTGTCTATTGTGTGGGCCGCGGTAGCATAGGATCCCTGAACTGCGTATCCTGAACCCTTAAACCCTAAACCCCAACCTTAAACCCTAAAATCTAAACTCTACACTCTAAACCCTAAAATCCAGGTGGTCCTCCCCATTCTCGTACACCACCCATGCCAGCTCCGCTGGTGTGGCAGTCTGCAGCCACTTCCATGCAGGGATTCCCGCCTTGCGTCTGCTTGGGATGTTTAGGGGTCTGGGTTTTAGGTTTAGTGTTTAGAGGGAATCATAAAGATCATACAGAGGTATGTGAAGAATATATACAGTTGATTAGGGATACTTAGTGGTATATTGGGATTATATGGGAGAGTTTGGGGTTTGGGCTAAGGATTAGGGTTTGGGGCTTCGGGGTGTTTAGGGGTTCTAAAGGAGAATAAGGTGGTCAGGAAGGTCCAGGTCCCTTTACCAGGGGTTCTAGGGTTCTATATTTCTATATTATATTGTATATTAAATATTCTATGCCATATTATATTACATTATGTTATGTTATATTTTATTTATATTTAGGGTTTAATGTTGAGGGTGCTTTTTGGAGAGCAACCCCTGCAAAGCCACAAAAAGCACTACATTGACAACTCCAGCTTTCCCTGTTGTTTCTCAACCCACCTGCGAAGTCGGTGCGGCCCTGAGGGTTCTAGGTGGTGGGTTCTAGGGATTTGGAGTTAGAGATGTGCGATTTGGTCTACAGGTCTAGGTTTGGGGCTTATCGGGGTTTGTGGGTCACAGACTTGAGGTTTCGTACTTTGGGGTTTGGTTTTCCCACGAGGACGGCTTTTACGATTCAACAGAATGAGAACGAACGAGAGCAGCAGCATTCTTGGTGGCAACAGCAATTCGTGTATGATCCTACTGTGACCCTGTTTTGCCTGACCTACGCCCCTCACACCCTACAAGATTTAGGGTTCAGGTTTTCGGGGCCAGAGTTAAGGGTCTAGCGTTTAGGGTAACTAACCCAGAAATCCAAAACGGCTCAAGGCTACAGTCCTTCCGAAGGCTCCTGTATGCATCGTAAGATGGGCAGAAGGTATCATGCCGAACAGCCTAAACCCTATATATCCCTCGATATATATACATATATACATATATATATATTTATTTATGTCCATAACAATCTATTGTATGAATTCTGTAGATGTCTATATATGTATATATGCTCCTATAGAATCCCCACAAAGCCCTAACATACGCCCACATCAAAAAGAAGAACCCCTACGTGGATCATCCGTGGGCTCTCAAAACCTAAATCCAAAATCCCTGACCGGTTTAAGGTTTAGGGTTTAGGGTGAATCCCTCACCCCAAACTCTAAGCCCCTCAACCCCGAACCCTCAAACCCTACTAAATTCCTAGATCCCAGACCCCAAAACCCTTAATCCCTAAACCCTAAGCCGCTGAACCCCTGAACCTTGAATCCCTAGACCCTAAACCCCTGAGCCCTAAATTCCTAAACCATATATGATAATCCCTATCTAATCCCAAACTAAAATCCCTATATAACCCCTATAGAACCCCCTTTATAACCTCTATAGAACCCTTATAGAACCCCTATATAACCCCTGCAGAACCCCTTTATAACCCCTACATAACCCCTACAGAACCCCTACATAAACCCTACATAACCTCTAAGTAACCCCTAAGCAACCCTTTATAACTCCTAAGTAACCCCTATAAAATCACAACGGAGGCCGCCTTGAAGTTCATTCGCAAGTCCAGGGGCCCATCCTGATAGCAGCTCCAGCCCCTCCCTCCATCATCCACCTGAGGGCTAAAGGTTTTAGGGTTTGGGGTTTAGGATTTAGGGTTTAAGGCTTAGGGTTCAGGGCTTAAGATTTAGGGTTTAGGGCTTAAGATTTAGGGTTTAGGTTTGAGGCTTTAGGTTACAGGTTTAGGCTTGATTTAGGGTGTTGGGTTTAGCGTTGATGGTGGAGGGGTGTCTTAAGGATACATAGGAATACAGCGGGCCTTTCTAGGAGTATTTCGGGATATATCTATACATAAAGTTAGATGTGGACATGCGCGGCCATGTAGGGATAGATGAAAATATACAAAGATATGTATATATATAAGGGGTATATAGAGACATATGGAGATTTGTAAGGTTTAGGGTCTAAACCCTAAACGCTAAACCCTGACTATAGCGGTCTGGCCCCCTTCATGCAATACTAACCACCCGCAAGTTAACCCCAAGAAGGAAGTCTCACGACTGTATAACCACAGCTTCCATGTCATGTTCCATTTCTTTGCCACCCTAAACCCTCAACAGCAAAAAACTATGATATAGGGATCATATGAGCCATAGTCTAAACTCCTAGTATCCCCCCTAATTACCCCTATAGTAGTCCCCCATATAATCCCCTATATAGTCCCCTTTAAGGAGTCTAGATTACGGGATCATATACGGACGACATTCCCATGTTCCCTGCCATCTCTGCCTGCGGCGAAGAAAAGCCGATGTCCAGCAGCATGCCATCCAGCTCCAGCCCCGTTGGCAGGCTGCGGTGGACATCTGCAAACGGCCTTAAACTGGAATATATAGGGGCATATAGGGGTGATATAGGGGTATATAGGAGTGATATAGGGGTGATATGGGGGTCTATAGGGTTCAGGGTTTGGGGCTTAGGGTTTTAGTCTTGGGTGTTTTGGGGTAGGCCTTCACCCACTATAATGGTATGGCGGGAATATATAGGGAGCCTAGCAGACTTACCGTTGTCCCCTGAATTTGCTGTTAGGGGTGAGGCTCTATAGCCTAGTGGGAATTTCTCGAGATGATCGCTTGGGGACTTAGGGTTTAGAGATTTTTGGCGACTGAAGAAGTTGCTCAAAACAAGCTCCATGTGATCCCTGAGAGGGATCCTCTAGTCGCTTGGCTCATCCTCTTTTTGGTATAGGTTCCCTCAACCTATATAACCCCACTATAGTAGTTTCCATTTTCTTTTCTATTATCCCAATATTACCCCAACCCTAAACCCTATATAACCCCATTATAGTAGTTTCCATTTTCTTTTCCATTATCCCAATATTACCTTATCTTCAAGACATCCTCAGCGGTCCTCCGGATGACGATGTGGTTCTATCGGGTTACACAAGGAAGTGGATGAGGAGAGCGGTAAGGCTTTGGTTACCCCAGACTGAGGACTCTAGCATCCAACCGCCAGATTGAGGGCTCCCTGTATGTCATATTAGCTGTAGTCTGAACTCCTAGTATCCCCCTAAGTAACCCCTATAGTAGTTCCCTATATAATCCCCCACATAATCCCCCTTTAAGGAGTTTAGACCATGGCTCATATGACCCATGCAAGGTCCCTGTTATACGGACTGAGAAGGACGACTTTAGGAATCAAGGTGGTTCCTCCTTTTCCCCTTAACATCAAACGCCCCACCGGACCTCCGCAATAGCAATCTTTCCTCCAGATCATCATGTCTTGTAAGGAATGCGTAATGTTTTCAGGACCTGGGCAGGTGTTCAAAGTTCAGTGAAGGGATGAGTGGACCTCAAGAATCCCCACGATACTTTCCAAAGCCTGAAACTCAGCGATCTGCAAGGGGCCGATGCATCATCGTGAAGCGCTCGTCCAACTCCTCCGTATGTTTGCGCACAGAATGTGAATGCAATATGTCGTTTGGAGTTCTGTGTTTTGGCTTTCGGAAATGCGTGTACTTCATCTTCCGCGCATGATTTCACTCACGTATGCACAGGTTAAGATATAGTAGCTTCCATGAATAGGGGGCACCTTATAGACCCAAGATACTATCATCTGTATTACAGGGCCGCCAATAGGGACCCAAAATCAAATCTTCGGAACCCCATAAAAACAGGCGTGAAGCAGCTCCTCCAGCTTGCGGCCCACCGCCACCGCATTCGGGTCCACATCGAAGCCCCACAGTCGTCCCTGGGCAGAGAGGCGCCGGAGGATCTCTGTTGAGTGGCCTCCACGGCCGAAGGTGCCATCGGCATAGTTGCCCTGGACACCGCCAGGGCCTCCCAGCAAGCAGTTGATTGATTCGTCCCGAAGGACGGGTATATGCCCTGTGGTGAGCTCTGCCGCCCCTTCCTTGACGACTGTCCTCTGACCTCGGTCACGGTTGATCCTCAATGGCACCTTGCCCCAGACAGGATTCGCCTCTTTCAATGCTCGGATCTGCGGGTTGAAGTAGGCTGCCCAGGGATCGTCGCCATCATCCGGCCTATCCCTTTCCGCCCAAGCACTTCTGGCACGCTGCTGACTGCTGCGGCTTGCCCGCGCCGCTTGGTCCAAGCTTGCACGCGTGCCCTGATCCCAAGCACCCCTCCGGCTTTCATCACGGCCGCTGGGTGGCACGGACTCGCAACGCCGAGCAGAAGACGCGCGGCGCCCGGCAGGGCCCATACCATAAGTGCCGCGATCAATGAGATCCACCAGCGAGGTGGAACCTGACGAGATGGATCTCACCTGCTGCGGATTCTCAGCACGAACTGGCGTCTCTGTAGGCGTGTGGGCCAGAGCCTCCTTTTTGGTCGGGCGCTCCTGTGCATCAGACCGTCTTGCATCAGAGTGCCTTGGATCATGCATCTCTCGTGTGGCTTCTTCAAACTGACCTGCGCCGTTTCTTGTCTGAGGGCGACTGCTGGGCCTCGCTCTCGCCTCTTCACTAGGCCGGCCATTTGGTCTTGTCTGTTCCTCGCTGGGAGGCTGCGGAGGCCTACTTGGGGCACGCCTTGAACTTGGGCCTCCCAAGCGCCTGGGTTGCTGTTCAGGAACTT